>JAFBJR010000052.1:0-77042 GCA_016785285.1 Brachirus orientalis | reverse complement strand
GAATAACCCCCCCCCCCCGGGGGTCAAGTGAAACCCAGAAGTGGACTATGGGCGGAAACCTGATGCAAACTCCAGTCAAACCAGGAATCAAACCAATGACCTTTTTTTGCTGTGAGGCAACAGTGCTAGCCACTGCGCTACCATGTGACCATGATCTGTAAATGTTTATAAACACTCTTGTTCTTCATCAAAACCAAAATAGCAACAAACAGTTAAAACACTCTCACGTTAATATACAGAACTGTAGAAAAAGAGAAATGTTAAATATGAGCTCACACATTGTGGGTTTTAAAAATGTACAATGGCAACATATAACATATAACATATAACATTCCAAACACTGGGTTGGGACCCACAGATGGGTCACAAAAAGATTTATTTTGGTCTTTTACTTAAGATTTATTAATAAAATAAAGATGTGATTCATTTATCAAACATGTACTGTATATATCTCTTGGCTGTACCTGTTCAAAAATGATATTAATGGATAAATTATTCAGGTAATGGCAGTAAAAAATGGTATAATACGCAACTTAAATTGTAATGTGGGTTTTGTAGGTAAAAAAAGAGTGGCTCTTGATTTAAAACAAATAGTTTATAGGCTTTTTGTTTCATAGGGAGCACATAAGGCTATAGCCAGAATATTTTTTTATTTTGTGGGAGCTCCTTGGCTTAAAAAAAAAACTCTGATTTTACAGTCATAATTTAAACTGAATGTGAATAATGATATGAATAATAAAAAAAGTGATGGTTGATGGGAGCACAGGAACACACCTGATGAGCCGAGTACCAGCATTATACAACAATACAATCTGTTTAATGCTCTAGTGAGTGGAGGCCTACAAGATTTCTATCAGTGTGTGTTCATGAATCAAAGTGAATCACTGAAGCTACAGCAGCTGCTTCATAATGATTTAAATATTCAGTGCATTTCTCGAGAATGGAAACAAGTGACGGAAGCAGACGGAGCATGACACGGAGCACAATACAGGATATGCACCGAATAGTTTGTGTAGGTGCCCCTGTTCCAAACATAGAGCTCGATAGGAAGTCTGATATACGCTGAGCCTCTTGCTCTTGTTCATCTTGTGTGGTGACATTTTATTGGATAAGGACAGCACTCTTTGGTGGCGACAGAGTGGGAGAGAGAGAGAGAGAGAGAGAGAGAGAGAGAGAGAGAGAGAGAGAGAGAGAGAGAGAGAGGGAAAAAAAGAACTACAGAGGGAGAAGAAAAAGTCTTTAAGCACCTGTAGTAAAACACAATGTATGGTTTTGAAAACAGAGGAATTTTTGTAAAATGGGCCAAGTCACGTCTTCAAGGCATCCGAGACAGAGAGAGATGAAAGAAGCAGCAGGGAGGGGAGGAAATGGGGGTTGAGGAGGCGTCACCTGGAGAACTGCCCTGCTACTGACAGGATCCCAACCAGGCAAGGCTTCCTGAAAACTGAACCAAACATCAGCGCTGTTTCAGGGAAAACCGAGGGTTGTTGAGGTTGGATGCAGTTGCAGACAGCTGTTACGAACCAGATCATCATCAGACTTTGAGCAAAGAGGATCAAGCGGCCAGATGCCACTGATCTCCAAACAAAAGACGTAAGATGTTTACCTGGGAGTTTGCAAAACCCCGGTCTGTCATAAGAAGGCCCGTGTTAGGTTTTTAGCAACGGCAGGCACAGCCAAGATTAACAAGACACCAACGTTTTGCACAGAGTCCAAGTAAAATGAAAGATTTTGAGGAGGTGCTGCTCAACAAGGCCCACTTCCTGTGATGCTGATGGCGTCGACGGCTCATTTACATACGTGGAAGCTGAATGATGTGTTTACTGCACATCCGAACGGCTCGTTTTTGTTATGACTCGGGTGATAAGCATTTGCATGATAGGGTTGATGTGGCGATAGCAAATGTTTTTCACTGTCTGGTGTCTTGGTGGCCGAGAGTATGTGTCACACTTTGTCGGTATAAATAATAAGTTTAGATATAATGATGACGTTTGTCAGGTGACAATTACGTTTCATTTCATTCTTTGAAGAAAAAGAGGAAAATCAGTACTTGTGTTAAAGGAATAGTTGGGGGGGGTTTTGCAGTGGGAGAGACTGGAGAACTGGAAAGTGATTCATGTGCTGTTTTTCTTTGAACACAAACAGCAGAGAAATCACGGTGTAGCCACTTTAAAGAAAAGATCAGTAACATTTTAACTGTATGCTATATTTTATAATCCAGCATTTTTCCACAAACCTAAGAACTGTTAGGATTGGCTTTCATTTAGGTTTACATTGAATATCTTTTATTGACCTTTACTTTGAAGGTTAAAGTTGGCTCAAATCAGAGCTTTTTTATTTTAGTTAAACCTATTTGTCATAATTGTTGTATGATGAATGTGTTTGTGTGCCTATCATGTATTTGCATTGTTTTACAGTGTATTTTGCATATAAAAGTCTATAGAGAATGGAGTTGCAAATCAGCGAATGCTATAAATACTTTGTGCAGCACATCAGATTTATGCTCTGTCTTTGAAATGTGTTAAAGTGCATCGTCCCTATTAAATAAATCTTCAGTAATTTTAGTTTATTTATTTTCTTCCTCCTGTGCCAGTTTATTGGATTGTATACTTATGTTAGAAAATGTCACCTGGAGTGGGATTTTGTGCTTTCAGTTTGTTCTTACGGCTACAACATATTTTCTCTCCTGTACAACAAACCAGAATTATGGAGGTTCCATACACCCTCTTTTCTTTTACCGTCTACTGTATGCAACACAATGACTATGCATTAGCATCACATACAACCACGCTTAAAAGAAAAAAACAAAACAAAACACAACCCCCATGCCCAAGAATGCAGCAGACAAGCTCTTCACGAAAATAACATGGGTACCAGCTGATTTTAGCCACTGAACGGAAGTAAATTAATGTCAGCTTACAACTATGCAATCTTAAGAATTTGTTTTTGTTCATTTTATTTTGCTGCTTAAAAGAACTACCCAATTATAAACTTAAGTTTGAAACACTTTGTAAACCTCTCACTCTCCCATGCCAAAGTCCATAGAGAAAGTTAACGTTTTCAGCTCAGTGTGACTCAGGAGCTACTGGCCTACTAATGCCCTGTTTCATAAGCTTTTGTCATTTATGTAAATATGAACAAAGAATTTCAAATGCTGAAGTCACTAAATAACACATTCTAATGTCGTGATAGAGGCAGAAGTGGATGAACAGTTCCTGTGTGCTGTGATGTAAAATCATTCATTTTCTCTATGGAATTTGGTGCAGGAAAATGAGGTTTTCAAAGCCAGACAAACTGCAGTTTCCAGCTGGAAAAGGCTCTCTAATGGTGACTTAAAGAGGCAAAAATATTCTTAAGACAGCATATACTTAAACTGGGATTGATTTTATTTTATAAACTGATTTATTAATATGTCAAAATCTATTTTTCATTGTGTGATCATGCCTGCCTGTCTCATGCTGGCTTTAGGCAAAAGGGTATAGGGCATGAACATTGCAGTCAGCACTCAAGCCCTTGAACATTTTGCCACAGAAATCTGTGGCATAAGATGAAAATAACAGAACATAAAGAAAACCCAGACTGCTGCATTTCACTTGGCAGATGCACCGCTTGTATTTTCTTCCAGTTCTCTCATTCTAATTTGAGTTGGCATCCATTACCAAACCTTTATTTATCCAGAGAGGGCTTTTGCTGAGCACAACTGCTGTTTTTCGGCAACACCTCACTTCACACCCACACACGGGAGCTGTAGTCATCAGTTTTTATGTTTAAAAAAATGTATTGCACTGTCCTTCTCATACACTTTGATGGTATCTTACCTTTGGGTGGTTTGAAACTTTCATGTGTAATCAGAGCTAAAATCCCATGAGGCGAACAACAGCGCAAAATATAATAAAGTATTATTGCATGGTTTTCATAATGGTGACAAACAACAACAGAGTGTGTGTGAAAAATCCGATGAGACAGAAAGAGGCAAGCAAAACAGAGAGGTGTGTCTATCTTTTCAAAAAGTCACAATATCATTTAATATAAAACACCTTTAAATTGAACATAATGACGAATCTTTGATCAGCAGTTCCACCAATCCTTGACCACTTTAACACCGTGGTCGGGGAGGAGGAGGAAGAGGAGGAGGAGGAGGAGGAGCTCGACCTTGATAGTGGCTGACTTCAATGGTACTTCTGAATGCACACAGAAAAGTTTCGAAACATGCATTTACTACATTGTACAAAGTCAAAAGCGAAAAACAGGAGGTCTCTCTTTTTTTTTGCCATTCGTGGCAGAAAGTCTCTGCCGCCTCGGGAGGGATCCAGAGGCAAAAGAGGGGGACAGTCTTGATAGATGGGCATGTACACAGGTGTCCATTTGTTTCCTGGCACTTATGGATAAAGTGCCCTCCTCTCTTTTAGACCGTCAGCTGAAGGGAAAGCGGAAACGTGGTGTGAGGCAGGAAAATGACTCAACATACTTCAGATATTCAAGATTACACTTGCTCAATTTTGACAAACAGCAGTGTCAGAGTGGCTCCATGAGCGGTGAACCGTTTTTTGTGGGCCTTGGCGGTAACAGATAGCTGTTTCCCTCTACACATGCTGTTGCTGGTAACGATCAATGAGTGAGGAAGCACAGTGTCCATTCAAATATCTTTTTTCCCCAAAGCAAGCATCATTTTCCTGTATCTATTCAACAATCCCATAATGCAGCTGCATTTCTTTTTTGTCCATTCATTCTGATGTCACTTTGATATACACACACATTTCATCACTCTCTCTTCTTCCTATTCCCACACAGACACGCACTCTCACAGAGACACGTTCAGACTACAGATGCCACAGAGGTGACGGAGGTCACCTTATTGTCTTCTGCCCAGGGCTGCAGGTTCTGCAGGGCGTAGAGTGAGGAGTTGTGCAGGCAGAGTGGGTCCGGCTGCATAGGCTGGCTCAACGTCTTCTGGAAGGCTTCCTGCTGAAGCTGCAGCATCAGCCTGTTGGCCTGTTGCCTCTCTGCCTCTCTCTCTTCTGCAGTCTGTCTCCTGGGTGGAAGGAGGGACAGGGGGGAAAAAAAGGAGCAGAGGAAGATTTAAGACCTATACAGTGTTTACTTTTATTGGGGGCATGCACACAACATCAATTAATGCCCCACCACATACACACACACGAACAAGCACAACAGCACTGTTTGCGGTGTTTGTCCCACATCCTCGGCTCGAAGCAATCTCTCTTAAAACAGCAGCAAACAGGCTATAATTATGGTCAGGACTGCAGATTAAAGCTGGAATAGGCAATATGCATTAGTTGTTATTGGTAAAAAATGTCATTGTAAACTTTCACCACAATATACATAAATAAAAGGATGTAAGACAGGCCTAAACATCTGCAGTTTTCAGCCTTGGGGAAGTCCACTCCACGTAGAACACACTGGCCAATCAAAAGGATACAGCACCTCCTATTGGCTGTTCTACTAAGCAGCTACATATACATGTCCCCTTATTGGGAAGTCACCATCCAAGCGTTGGTAGCAGAAGCATACGAGAATTACAAAATTAAAAAGCAAGTCAAAAGAGTCCAAAAAATAAAAATAAAAAATCAGGCAATAAAATGCAAAGTTAAAAACAAGACATGCCAATGAGCCTTTAATAGATGGACTGATTAACTCAGGTCTGTTGTGTCTGTCTGTGCTCATCTGGTGAGAGGAGCTCATCCCAAAACTATCCTCATGGGAATTGCACTCAACAATATTTTTATAATAATCTCACTGTGTGTTGCAGTTGTATTCAGAAATCAGAAATCTGGATTTCCAACTCAACAAATGCCTCCAATATGGCTGCCACTTGTGTCAGGGAGTGGATAAGTTGCTCTGCTGCATGTAAAATACCAAAGGCTAGGTCGAGATGCGTTAGCACTTTAAGGTCACTCACAGTTCCAACTTCCAATGTAAATGGAACGGACCACTAAAATGATCTTTAAGGCAAGGTCCACCATTTTGTGACACTTTGTTTTTTGTTCTGTGTGTGCTTTGAAAATGAAGGATGTCTGTGAAGGATGTCCTTCAAGAAATTCAACTAAGTCCAGTTGCCTTTTTTTACTACACTTTGGTTTGAAAATGAAGCTTATATGACAGTTTGCTGTCTCACCATTAGATGTCACTAATTCTCACACACTGGAACTTTATATCTGAGTGTCATTGGATCATTGGGAAAGAAACATTCCCACATAAATGATTAAAACATTTCTGGGATTTTCCTCTTTTCTTATTTAGTCTTTAGAAATATTTGAATAAACCAAATAAAATAAATAACAGCAATAACTGAGCACATGCAACTGGAGACAGGGAGTCCTAACAGTACTTAGTTTTACAGACTGTTGTCTAATGACCTCATAGGAGCAGAGGTCAGGTATGCCTGCCAACATGATTTCACAGGAGACATTAATTTACAGTAGGTCAGTGGATCTCATACGTTTTAAACCAGGTACCACCTAAGAAAATATTGAGCTCTTGAAGTGACACCATTATCACCAAAGTTAAAATGCAGTGGTGTAAACAGGCCGAGCAAAGTCAGCCACAGACACTGGTATAGAGAAATTAGACAAACATCTTATTTAATTTATTGGGGTTATTTTTGTTATTTATTTCATTTTCTATTCACTCCAGTCAAAATTCATCAGCTCCGCTATGATCACATCCCCTGGTATGTACAGTAGAACAGTATTTCACATTTTCCCTCCAAGTACCACGCGAGGAAGCTGAGAACAATGGATATTTGACACAAAAATCAACTTGTTGACCGCAAACCAAAGGTGGATGCCCGAAAAGAGTGGAATAGTTAACGGCAGCTGCAGCGTGCCACCATTCACAAGTAAAGATAACCTGAAATAGAAAAACCTGTTATGTTTTTGTGAAGCTGTGACAACAAAGCTTCACACTGAACAATCAGCGTGTAAATCAGCTACGAGCTCATCCACGTTGACTGGGCACCTGTGCTCGCTGCTCCAGCTTCAGGCTACATGACAGCTGATCAAGATGAGTGACAGGTGCTGGTGAGCGAACGTGACTAACGCCGGGGGAGGAGGAACAGAACACTTCCTGCCTCAAGGTGAAACGTTATATGTGTTTTTGTTTTTTGTCCTCTCAGCTCTCGCAGCATATGGTAACAGTAACATATGTTGTGTCAGTACATTCTGGCATCGGTCGCGCAGATGTGTGTTTTTTCCTGAAACACAATGGAAGAGTTAATGTGCTTGTGTGGTGAACAATCCAGATGGAGGTACTTGGGCTTAATTTAGAGTCAGCTGGATTCTAACTAATATATAAATAAGCAAACTGAGATGATTGTATATTAAAATAAAACAGCTTCCATTAAATCAGATGAAATTCGACTTTTCCTCATAAATATTTTCACATTTTCTTGGTAACTGGAACATTTTCTTCTGCTTATAATGGTCTTTGCAGTCTATATCAACATTACTGAATGAGTCGCATTAAAATATTATGATTTGCAAATAAAATTAAAACATAATAAGCAAACAAATGACTTAGAAATCCCGCCCCCCCCAAAAAAAATATGCAAAGAAAAGGAAAGAGTCAGAGGCAAGCACACCTTCTAAAATACTCTTTCATGCACCCTCCATCCATTAGCCACACATTATTGTTAACAACATTATCATAATCTCATTTGCTGCCTGTTGATTTGATCATCCTCTTGTTACTAACGTAGTCGTCACGCAAAGACATCCCTCATGCTCGTCCTATCGGGTGCACGCCACAGGGAATGCCATAAATCTCGGCCAAAACGGAGGGGAAATCAAATCCCTTGTTACTCACGACGTGTTGTTCAGATTATTTTCAGCCACTTCTTTTTTTGTTACATCTCAGAGTGGAAAATCCTTTTCTTTTCATTGCCACAGAGTGTGACTGATGCTTTACTTTCACTAAATGCTCCTTATTTTACTTTTTAAAGGGACCATCAAAGCAAATTTCAATGTGACGTGTTTATTTAGGACAAACAATCCAATAAACAAACTCCTAAAACACAGTTCAGTTTTAAGTGGTTTGTGTGTGCATTAAATTCAAAACTAATTATAAAAAGCTTTAGGATCATTTAAACATTAAAAGCCCTTTAGGTAATTCAGCTGCTTGTAATGTGCCTTTGAAACATGCGTCCTGCCCCTTTAACAAAGGGCAGGGCATCATAATTTGATTTCCTACTCATTTACTTCCAAATGGCTATAAACAACAGTTAGAGTTAAGCAGTGTGTGTGTGTGTGCGTGTTTTCTGTCTATGGACTTGGCAGTCAATTCCTCCTGTGAGTGTTTCAGTATTGCTTTGGACAGCAGTTTTCTAAAAGGCCTTTCAGGAGCTCGGGAGTGATTGTGCTTGGTCAAGCGAACTGGCCTCGACTGGAAGCTAAGCTAAGCAAAATAGGTGTTGTGTTGTACGACGCCTTGGATGTTGAGGGGCATTTTACATTAGTTTAAAGTTAGGGTTGGTAATTTGTTTTTCCTGAATTGCTTTTGGCCTTACTTGTTTCAAGTCCTCTTCGTGTCTTTTATCGCCATTAATAGAAAGAAAAGAAACATAAGCTGGTGTCTGTAGGTCTCGCAATACGGTAGTATTGCATGGAATGTTTGGATGGCCTGTCTGACCTAAACTAACCTACATGCCAAAGTGCCTACCCTGCACATGCTCTCACAGGGTGTGACCGGAGTCTTCATAACAACAGCTTCACCGATAACAGCCAGTCGTCAGCAAGTCAGTCATGGAAAATTGGCAGAAACAGTGCACAAGAAATTTCCAGTTCCACGACAGACTACAACTGTTGGTGTTTGTCAGTGTACCCTGCTATTGCTGGCTTTTCCAGACTTAACAACCCTACCAAGCTTCAAAGGTCCAGCGTGTAAAGTTTAGGCATGGTCATACTCTCTGCATCCACATCTGGGCCTACACAGGTCCACTTTTCCATGGTGCACAAACAAACCTCCAGTTTATATCTGTACAGACTGTATAAAGCCACTGTGCATGCTCGCTGTAGCACAACATGTTTCAAACCAGTTTTGGTCAAAAAAGACAAGTAAGAAGATGGTAACCATGGAAACTTGCTTGTGGTTATATGAGGAGATCCAGACGTGGAATGCATTAAAACTGACCCAACTCTTTGGAGGGTATTTTGGCAGAAATTGAAAATGCTTTGTGCAAAACCTGGGTCACTCTTTCCATGTTCCATATCCACACAGACTCACGTCACCATTCCTTGTAATGTTCGAAACTAGCATTCGAAACACATCTACTCAATCTCACATTCTAGTTCAGCAGCGGAGATTTCTTGTCAGTGCTTCAAATCAAGTGTGCAAGAACTTCCCCCCACGATCGCTCAATTTACAGACTATCCTTCTTGCACTTTGGATGTCAAGTGTCCATGTTGTCGTCTTCTCTGACCAAAACAAGAGTGAACAACCAACTGGACTGGAAGGTGCTGTCCTACAGGCAGCATGTGCAGGAAATGTGTTAGGTTAGTGTGGACTCAAACTGTTGGTGTGCTGGAGTTTGTTCAAGAAGTGTCCACACAGACCTCTGTGGAAGTAGGCAGATGATTTTATGAGATTTTATGTCACAAAGACCATAGACACGTGCTAAAATATGGACCTGGAAACTCTGAACTATAGGTCTAAATTTATAATTGATAAAAAATTTAAATTGTTTGGTTTTGTTGCCTTAAAATAAGCTTTCAATATGTGCCTGATGTAAGAGCCTTCTTCAGACAACATATTTAAAAGCAGCCGAATACAGATAAACAGATATATGTGTGTTTTGCAAGATGAAGGGGAAGTTTATTCTGCAAACAATGCTGACAAATACAACTGATGCATAAACCAACAAAGAAGAAAGAGTAAAGGTCAGTGAGAGTGAGAGAGTTCACATTCCTTCTGCATAGTTCCCTGACACCACTTAAAAAGGGCTGCAATCTGAAGTCTCACCATCAGATGTCACTAATTCTTACATACTAGTATTTAGGACCAAATGGCAGCTCAGACATTTTATGGCTGATGACCCTTCTCTTTTAAAGTCCAATGACAAAAATCCACCAAGGCTTGTTGTGTTGTTTTACATAAGTAGATCATGTGGGAGACTTAAACAATGCAAAGAAGAACCAAACCATCATCCATGGACTCTTACCGCCATTTTGTCCTTCTGTTCTGGAACCAGGTCTTGACTTGGGCGTCTGTCATCTTCAGGGCTTTGGCCAAAGTGGCGCGCTCAGCCGACGCCAGGTACTTCTGCCGGTGGAAACGTTTCTCCAGCTCACAGATCTGGACGCGGCTGAAGGAGGTGCGAGGCTTTTTCCTCTTGGGCGGCGTCCGGTTCTGGTAAGGATGGCCGATACGACGGGTCACAGAGAAGGGTGAGAGGGCAGCTGAAAGGAGGGAGGGAGGAAAAAAGTCATTTATTAACTTAAAACAGTCAGTGTTGGTATTAGCAATTAAATTACCTTAAGTAATTAGGGTGAGAAAAAAAAAGGATTAAGATTGATGTTTACAAGCATTTTTGGTTATTTCCATTTTTAAACTGCCATAATCTTTAAAATCAAAATATTCTTATTTTGTCTGTATACACTTATGGGATGAACACTTTTGTTTTCTTGCCCCTAGTTAGATAAAAAGATTTTCCTCTCTGTCCTGATTCTGGAAAAACACATTGTTTTGGTTGGGGAGTCAAAGGAAAGGCCCAGAGGCAGCCATCTGAGGAGGGTAATAAATAATTACTACCGCAATTTCCTTGCAAGATTTTAAAAACCACTCTGACTGTACATTTACGGTAAACTACTGTGTCCATGGTCCTGTAGTTTTACAGTGTATTATTGTATCATCCTGTTTTCTGTAACTTGTACACTGTAAACACTGTAAATTACTGTATTTTTGCAGCATTTTTCCATGTATGAATACTTTAGTGTTCAATCACATCATTTTCCTGTATAAATACTGCATTTAAAATAATTCACTTATTGTGGATTACCACAGTTAAAGTCCGGAAAATAATAATGGTGTATATTTATTGTGAACTTTATAGTAAAAGCCTGTGAAATCCTGGAAATAATGTAGGGTCAGAGGGAAAGCTAGAATATGCAGAATAAGTAACACCCTTTTGGAGTAGGAAGATGAATCAAAAACAGAGCATACAGGAGGGATGCAGTTAAAAATCATGTGTGACACAAATGGGTGAGTTTGGTGGGAGGGGGGAGGTTGGGTGACTCACCTGGGCAAGCCCCCTTTGGGAAAGGATAGTCTGCTAGAAGGCCATGGCCATTGTCTCGCAGGTGAGCGAGCTCGGGGTAATAGCATTTGGCTAATGTCTCCACAGTGCTCCAGACAGGGACCCTGCCGATGTCTCCCTTGGGGAGAGGACAGAGGGACCCGGCGGCCCCCGGCGCCCCCGTGGCCTCTCCGGCTCGGCTCTCCTCTGTCTGCTCCCCTAAAGGAAAGGGAGACACAGTCAGGTCCCACATCTGGAGCACGGCAGCAGCAGCAGCAGCCGCCGCCGGACAGGCACCGATGCATAACAGCTAATCACATGAAGGAGGCCTGAACGATGAACACAGGCTACTTTAATGTTATTTACTGCTGTAGTCTCTTAAGTTAGCATTTGTAGTTGTTCCGACACAGAAAAGGAGAAATTGTATTGTATACAGCAAGCAGAGTTAGTCTGTCAGCTAATCAGAAACAGGCAGTCAGGTTAGTCTGAAGACAATGTGATGAAGGTCAAAATATGATTTGAACTATTTAGCATTTCAATAATGTTAATACAACAATCACAGCAAAGTCTAATTTTGTTTTTAGTATGTGTAGTATTTGAAAGTTACTTTTCTTGGACCCTTATTTTACTTTAATGTTTATGTCTCCTTTCTTATTTTGTTTATATCAGTAATTGTTTTTATTGAATAAGCAGTGCAGCATATTATTATTTTGGCATTTGAAATTTTGACACCACACACACAATAAGTTCAAACATTATTTTGCACCAATCCAGTCTTCCATACGCATTAAACATTTCCTGCTGAGTTACTGATCTTACACATACATTTTCTGCTGCTCGGTCATTGTGCCTTTAGAAAAATATAGATCCACATACTGTGTTTTTTTTCCTGCTGTGGTGCCTGATGGCTCACTTTCACATATCACTGTATCTGGGTATTAATAACAACTTATCCTCTGCATCATAAAATATCTATGAATCCTGTCTATTTTGTCAGCCTTGGGTAAACAGAAGATCAATATACGTAATGAGATCGTTTTTGGCCATAGATCCACTCCCAGGCCACATTCTCATTTTGAAGAGGAATGGAAATGAACAACAATCTCTCGCTGTGTGTGTGTGTGTCTTTGTGTCATTCCTCCCCAGCATGCTGTTGTGTCCTCTGTCTTACAGGGTGTTGATTTGTTTTTGTTTTGTCAGAAAAGCTCACCAGGAGCCAAAATGAATATGAAAACATCTGCATACAGGTGTCACCCCCGAGGGTCTATGACTGTTGCTGCTGCTCCTGCTGCTGCTGCTGCTGCTGCTGCTGTTTGAGCAACCTAAAAAATAATTAGCTCTCACACACACACACAGACATTGACAATTTGGATGGGAAATGGAACATGAAGCTATTATGTGCTCAGCAGTCAGTTTCCAAGGAGCTGCTGCTGCTTCTGCTGCTGACATGGACACGACTGGCAAAAATGAGGTGTATATGCAGCAGCAGATGATTTGTATGGTGAAGATAAATGGCAGAAATGTGCTGTTTACAGTGGGGACACATAAAATTTACATTGTCTGATTTGAAATACAGGCAACACAGACGTTCATACACAAGAAGTGGCAATTGACAATGTACTGCATCTATTAGGAAACAAACATTTTCTCTTCCACTCATCATCATTATTATTATTATTTACAAATCTGACATTATGTGTTGCTTTAATATGAAGCTTTTTGGGAATAATAATGGTTCCCAGGGCATTTCATTTGAACAACCTGCCAGACTGACATCTCTTCAGTCTCTTTTAAAAACACGCTCTTACAAGTGTGTTTTTAACTGAGTGGTCAATTTATTCACTTAACATCATCGGTTTCCTTAATGCGACAAACTTTTTCAACAGTTTTTATTCCATACTTTTATCATTTTGCTTTGAAGCACTTTGTAACATTGTTACAAAAGTGTCGCATAATTAAAGTTATTATTATTGTTGTTGTTATTATTATTATTATTAATGAGGTTAGGATATAGGTTAAACTTTATTGTGGAAAACTGTTGGTGGCTCCACAATGAGGCACAACAGATCCAAATACAAATAATTTAACAAGACACTCAGTAAAAACTGGAGCTGTAGTTAAATTCATTTTAAAAAAAAAATTAACTATTTCCTTATACTTTCTTCTGTGAATCGTGGTTTGAGTCTAAAACACCCTCGCGTTTACCTGTAATTTACCTCTATCTGTCAGTTCTCTCTATCTATTAACCACCAATTCACTTCATATTTTTATAATATTCCTATAGATGCTTGGAGTGGACTTCACAGCCCTGCACAATGTGTGTTTTTTTTTTTAAACCTCGCTTATTCTCCTGCTCACATTTATGTGTATAGAACCTACATTTACACACAGCTGGATATTCTTGACTGGCCTCTCTTAGCTCTAAACTACGTGCAGCTTCATGCAGAGAGCGAGCTAACGGGCCTGCTGTTGCTCCTGAATAGCCATTACATGGCCATTCCAGGCCATCTGCAGGCTGCAGGCTAATGGACCAGGCACATGCATGTGAGCACATTCAGAACCCAGCAGGACGGTGCAGCCATGCAGCTGCAGCCACACACACACACACACACACACACACACACACACACTGAACGCTTCAACTGTGCATTGTGTAAAACACTGATCAATATAATGTGATGCAGTGATGGTGTATGGATACAGCATCAGTCATGTTTAATGTTGTGACTGAGGGTGTAAGTCTAAGACTGTGCTGGAATTAGATACGCCTTTGCATTTATTCGCTGCTATTATTACTTGGACTATAAAGCATGTATATAATAGTATAGATTACACATATAGGTCAAAACCTGTGTCCGAATTAAAACACAGTCCCTGCTAAGCCGCAACAATTCGTCATTTTAAAACCAAAATTGCAATTTGAATCAAAAAAATATATCATATCTCAAAGGCTGGAACTTAATTCTTGCATTTTATTTATATATTAACAGATAATCTTGAATATTGATTTGATCATATTGCAAAATCTGTCAGAAGTATCAGTTTAGTACTGGGAAACAAAGACACTGTATATTATAAACATTTATTTTTAAACAAATTTTCTATTTGGTGACTTAAACCTTTACTGATCATCCACTATAAAATATAATATACCCTCTTTTTATTTGCTGTGTATTTTGCATATAAAGCTACCAGTAAACATTGGGGCTGCACAATTAATCAAAAATTAATTGAAAGCACAATATGACCAAGTTGAAATGTGTGTCAAAGCAGAGGTATCATGAAATTCTGCAGTGGCACAGGAATTCAGCAGCCTGAAAATCTCACTCTTTAAATGACAAAATATGATCTGGTTGTTGACAGACAAAATGTACAAATCTTTATGGTTTTGTTATATTTTCTTCAAGAAAATGTAAAAATATGAACTACATTATTTCTACTACAAACAAATATAATTCTATTGTATGTAACTTCATCTGTAGTTAAGTGTGGGAGTGTTAAAAAAAGTATATGGTGTATATGGTGTTACCAACTTACTCATAAAATAAAGGTAGCAGTATTATCAACACTTTTTTAAACATTAATTTACAAATTTGATGTGAATGTTAAAGATGCAGTGAAGAATTGGGGCCATACTGGGTCAAAACAACAAGTAACTGTCACAATTGAAGAAATTGCGAATTAAAAGTCCAAACAAGTGAAATATTCCAGCCTGTAGTGTCCAAATCTAGCGAGTCCACAGAGATTAACGTGGATCGTTACGTGAAATCTGAGCATAGACTGTAACATCACGCATTACATAATGAAATAACCCTTAAATATATTTTTTTAGATGATTAATAGTCAGCCTGGAAAACTGTTAAACTGTTAGAGCAGCAGAAAATGTGGAAAATCTAATTCAGGCAGGAGGAGAAAGACTCAACTGTTTACTGCGTTTAAAAATATTGACAGGAAATATGAGAAAGAATTGCAAAAAAAAAAGTAAATAAATAAATAAAAAAAATCTGACTTAGTTGTTCAAAAGAATAAAAAAAGGAAAGTGGGCCGTGATGTTAAATGTGCTGCTGGTGTAATACAATTTAGCATAAGCATATCAAAAAAAAATAAAATGCCACCGTGGAGAATATGTTTCCCATAATAAAACCACTTATACTTAATAACACTTCTCGGTGACAGCGCCTCCCTTCCCCTCTGCGGATATTACCTTTGTAGCAATCTAATAAATATATCCGTGAAGGATTCTAAAGGGGATATTGAAATATAACATGAACATATATTGCTATTTATTACACTATACAGGACGAAAAAAAGAGCAGGGACGCTGCTGTTCACGGTCACATAGCTGCAACAGAACCACGCGCAGGGCACGCGTGGAGACTCAGTGGACACGAGGAGAGGCTCCAACACGGAAATAAAATAATCATAATAATAAAATCACTTTTTCTCTCCTGCTGCTGCCGCCGCCGCCATTAAAGCTCACACTGAGATTTAAACTGAGCAGAAGAAGAAAAGCGGTTGTAATTAGGTTTTTTATTGCTGCTGCGTGGCACATGCTCCATTAAGACCTTTATAATAATAATAATAATAACAATAATAACAATAATAATTATTATTACTACTACAAAGGGACATTTAAAGTAACACATTGCCCCATTTTCTAAATATGAGGTATGTTTTCTTTTATTATAAATCGCCGCTGGAGCGTTTTCTTTTAGTTTTTTTTTTTTTTTCAAATCTATTACAAAATATAGTTATTACGTCTTTTTTAAATGAATTTATTCAATATTTTTCTCTCTACAACTTCATTAGTTTAGATTAGATTGCAATTCATTGACCTCAAACCGAAAAAATTCTCCTGTTACAGTGATCGAAAAGTAACATGTAGAAAAAAGGGAAATAGTAATAAGATAAAAAAAAAAGTAAGAATATAAAAATATAAACACGTAAGAGGATTTAAAAAAGGAATAAATAAAATTAAATACAAAACACGTAAACTAAAAATGCGGATAATAGGTCGAAAATGTGCAGTGGCGCGGCATTATTGCACATAATTATTGTAATTTATAGTTTTACACTGCTATGGAGAGGAAGACGTGTAAAATGCAGATTTTTTTAATTGCTACAATTACTACTGAGTTACAATAATAATAATAATAATAATAATAATAATAATAAAATATCAGTTAAATTAAGAAATACAAAGATGAAATATAAATCAAATGGGCTGTAAATCCAGAGGAGAGTATTTGAATCAACATGAACTCACTGGTAACAACGTCCTATTTTTAGACACGGATTAATTCATGCTTTTTATAAAACCGGATCTTAATCCACTGCGTCGGTCTGTGGATAAAAAACCTCCCGTGATTTACAGCGTCAGTCCAGGCGCTTGTGGCTCGTGTCAGAGTGAAGAATGAAGGAAATCTACTGGGTTTCATTTACACAAACAAGTGGGAAAAAAAGGGAAAAAATGACCAGCCGTGGGTGAGAGAGGAAATGGATTCTTTTGGCAACGTGTGGAGGCTTTTTGTTGTTGGTGTTGTTGTTGTTGTTGTTGTTGTTGTTGTTGTTTTCTGATCCGGTTTCACGTTGGAAGGCGAAAAGAAAAACAAGGAGAAAAATAAACATTTAAACGGTTCCCATCAGGAGAAAAGAGAAGAGAAGAGAGTGGATTTGATTTATGGCCTTTTAGAGAAAACAGAGCACAGGCTAATTCTGGACGGTGCGTGTGTGTGTGTGTGCGCGCTGATCCTGTGCTGATCAATACAGTGGAAAAGATATAAGCTGCGAAATAATTACAGCGACACAAAGCTGAGAGAAATTAAACGAGAGGCCCTCGGTGACTATGAGTAAAATTGATAAGCCTATTTACACTGTATCTTTTTGCAGTTGACATATCGTCCCCCAGTATTTAATAATTAATCGGCAGAAAGAAGTGAATGGTGAATATTTAATGTGTGGAGGAGGAGGAGGAGGAGGAGGAGGAGGAGGAGGTGTTCTTCATTTTCATCTTCAAAACGATGAGGTCATGAGAAAAAAAAAAGAAAACCCAGTGCCGCCTCCCCCCTCCTCCTAAACAAGAAAATAAATAAATAAAGTATAACATCACAGCCACACATGACATAAAACAAAGAAAATTGTAAAGTCTGGTTGCCATAGCAGCAGCTTTTTTCCCCTTCAAAACAAAACTATAGAGAAATGTTGCAATAAAACCATTTAAAACGTATCCATTGAAAATGTGAAAATATGCCCTTTAAGTAACAATAGTACTATTTATGGTTATTTTCTCCTCATAATTCTCACCAAATAAAGTTTTAGTTTAATTATTTAAAATTTCTTTATATTAAAACACAGATAATAGTTTTTTTTGTTCGTTTTAAATCTGCAAAGTTACAAAGGCAGAATATAAATAATAAATTAAGGAAAGCAATAGAAAATGAACTGAGAGTTATAAGTGACGCAATACACGTAATTTGCATCCCAACCATATAGAAGTGGACCTGCTCATGAAAAGTAAATTATCACTGGTTTGTTACTGAAATTCTGTTCATTGTTTTAATTAGTTAATGTCCCTTTTGTCCTCTTAAAAAATAGGGAATTCAATTCTAATTAATAAAAAATAAAGTCTGCAATAAAGCTGTTGTGATATTATTTAAAGTGCATTTACAATATTATTGTTTTGATTTAATCATATGCTGCAAGATGTTTTTGCAAAATCTTCACAAAGAGAAATTATCCTATAGTATAATAGGATATGTTAAAAATACATATATTTTAATAATTATAATAATGATAATAGGCTGTTTTATGGAGTTTTATCTTCCAGATGTTGTTATATTTAAATTAATCATCTTCCTGTTTTCTCGACTGACTCAAAGAAGATGAAAAATGATTCATTCTAACGAAAAAAAAAGAGTAAGAAAACGGGGAACGTTGTTATCCGTCATCCGCTGTAAATGGAGAGTGATGGTCCAATACTGATTCATCAGCGTGTCCATGTCAATTTCTGCTCTCGTTTATCAGGCTGCCCCTTCCAGCATAATAAAACTGACTCTCTCTCTCTCTCTCTCTCTCTCTCTCTCTCTCTGTGTGTGTGTGTGTGTGTGTGTGTGTGTGTGTGTGTGTGTGTGTGTTTGTGTGTGTGTACATATACAGATTCGTTATAGATTATAATCCAAAAGATGACATGGCCAGAGCTCAGGCCCTGGTAGTTCAGGGACCAGAGGAGAAATGATCACAAATCACATGTGGAATAACACACAGTAACATAATCATGTTATTATTGTTTCTGCTTAATGGTAATCCTAGGTGTGAACATTTATCTGTTTAAAACCAAAAATAACACACACACGCGCGCAGGAAAGTTATTATTTGTCGTCATTTACCTGTTAATCTGTCCTTGGCAAACCTCCTGCTGCTCTCCATCCACGGGAAGGTGAAGTTCGCCGCGTTCCCCATCCCCATCCCGGGCACCGGTGGGATGCCGGGCCCGATGCCCGGCGGATGCGCAGAAGGGGGCGGATGAGGCGCAGCTGCGGCGGCGGACGGCGGCGGCGGCGGAGGCGGCATGGGTCTGTGCGCCGGCACCCTGATCACGCCGCCGGCGCCGCCGCCGGAGTTTACGTTAACGTTCATGTTCATGTTCATACTGACGTTCATGTTCATGTTGACGTTGTAGGAGCCCGCCAGACCCGCCGCCGCCGCCATGGAGCAGGCCGGGTTGTAGACGCTGTTGTAGCCGTTGCTGTAGACATTGGAGGCCAGCGCGTAATCCGGGTCGCCGGTCCGGTTGGGCAGCATGCAGCCGCTGGACTGATCCGAGCTGTTCAGGATCTGGTCGATGCCGAAGCTGATGGGTTCATGCTGCTGCTGGTGCGTCTGGTTCACCTCCTCGATCCCGGTGTGCTCCATACTTTTATCGATTATGTTTTTTTTTTTTTTTATCAGTTATCAGTGTGTGTTTTTGTCATCTGGTAAAAAACAATCACGCCTCGGTGTTTGAAATGTTTCTGCAACACTGTGTTGATTTTTGTTTTGTTTTGTTTTGGGCCTTTTCTGCTCCCAGGAAACCAATTACGCGCCCAGCGCCCTCCAAAATCTTGCCATTATTTGTGTCCAGCGGCTGTGGCATCGGCTGTTTCCTAAATTAAATGTTTATCCGTGGGACTCAGAAAGAGCGTATCCATCTTTCACAGCGTCTGTTTCCCTCACAAGGAACAAACTAACAACAAAAACAACAACAGGACGAGATGCTGGATGTTGATCCTCAGTACTCACACACAGAAATCCGTGATTTTTTTTTTTTTTTTGGAGAGGAGTGGACGCAGTGATGCGCTTTGTTCGCTCTGCCGGAGACGATCCACACACAGGCAGAGGGCAGCGTAAGATGGTCAGGCTCGTCGCATTAAAAAGATAAAACGGGAGACAAACAAAAGCAAAGCCAGAAGAAGCGACAGCGCTGAGCTGAGCTCGCGGGCTGGACGGTAATTGGAGGCGGAGAGTGAGTGAATGACTGAATGAGTGGGTGAATGGACGAGCGCGTTTCAGCAGGTGAGACGAGCCTCTGCGTAAAAGCTGCCATTCGGTCATGCAGCCAAACCTCCTTCCCCTCCCTCTCTCTCTTTCACACACACTCCCTCCCTCTCTCTCTCTGGTAGGACAGTTGTTTTGCTCTAATGCCTTAAAGAAACCGCAGCTTTTTCCTAGCTTTATATATATATATATATATATATATATCCCTTCAAAAGGTGGTTTCATTCATTTCAGTGGAGCTGTGGCTTGAGAGAAATCTATTGACACATACACTGACTTCAGAGGACATAGCACTGACTTACATTAATTTGCTGGAGACTAACCCTAACCCTGACCCTAACCCTAACCTAACACTAGACTCAGCTTAACTTTAAAACATATCTTCATCTTAAAATGTAGTAATTTACATTATTGGGACTTGATTTTTGTCCCCATAAGGAAGACAATTCCCCATAATGTGACTGTGTAAACAGATTTGGGTCCCACAACATAAAGAATAACAGGCACACACACACATTTGTTCATAACTGATTCATATATCACTTGTCAGCGGATTTTAATGCAGTGTAATCATGTATATTACACTACTATATATGTGTGTGTATATACTGTATAATAGCATAATGAAGGTGAATTGTAAAAGTATATTATTAGTATAGTAGTGGAATTAATAATGAGAAATGAAGCAGCAGAATTAGCAATATTAGTAATAATAGTAATATTTGTTGTTGTTATACAGTAACTGTTAACAGTAGTGTTTGTATTGTAATAAAAGGTAATGTACTGGTTGTGGTAATGATAATTGTAGTAGTAGCTGTGGTAGAAAAGTAGTAGCAATGGTAATAGTAGTAGCAGTAGTAGTCCTAGTAGTAGAGTAGTACAATATACAATTGTAGTAATGGTTATTTTAGTAGTAGTGGTAGTACTGCAGTAGTAGTAGAAGTAATAGCAGAAGAAGAACATTAGCAGTAGTAATGGTAACAGTGGCAGGAGTAGCAGCAGCAGTAGTAGTCGTACAATGCAGTAGGAGTAGTACAATGTGCAGTAGTAGTAATGGTAATTGTAGCAGTAGTGGTAGTACTACAGTAATAGTAATGGTATTACATAAGTAGAGATATAGTGGTAGTTTATGCAGATGTTTATGTTTGTTGTAAATGTGTTTCCTATGGCTGAAACACTTTAAATGCAAAGATGTTCCACCATGATGTTCCACCATGACATTCTACTGTGATGTTCCACTGTGATGTTCTGTTCTACTGTGATGTTCCACTGTGATGTTCTACTGTGATGTTCTACTGTGATGTTCTACTGTGATGTTCTGTTCTACTGTGATGTTCCACTGTGATGTTCTGTTCTACTGTGATGTTCCACTGTGATGTTCTACTGTGATGTTCTACTGTGATGTCCTGTTCTACTGTGATGTTCTGTTCCAGCGTGACGTTCTACTGTGATGTTCCGCTGTGATGTTCTGTTCCACCATGACGTTCTACTGTGATGTTCCACTGTGACATTCTACTGTGATGTTCCACTGTGATGTTCTGTTCTACTGTGATGTTCCACTGTGATGTTCTACTGTGATGTTCCACTGTGATGTTCTACTGTGATGTTCTACTGTAATGTTCCACTGTGATGTTCTGTTCCACTGTGATGTTCTGTTCTAGTGATGTTCTGTTCCACTGTGATGTTCTGTTCTACTGTGATGTTCTATTGTGATGTTCCACTGTGAGGTTCTACTGTGATGTTCCACTGTGATGTTCTGTTCTACTGTGATGTTCTGTTCCACTGTGATGTTCTGTTCTACTGTGATGTTCTATTGTGATGTTCCACTGTGAGGTTCTACTGTGATGTTCCACTGTGATGTTCTGTTCCACTGTGATGTTCGGTTCTACTGTGATATTCCACTGTGATGTTCTGTTCCACTGTGATGTTCTACTGTGATGTCCTGTTCTACTGTGATGTTCTGTTCCAGCGTGACGTTCTACTGTGATGTTCCGCTGTGATGTTCCGCTGTGATGTTCTGTTCCACCGTGACGTTCTACTGTGATGTTCCACCGTGACATTCTACTGTGATGTTCCACTGTGATGTTCCACTGCGATGTTCTGATGTTCTGTTCTACTGTGATGTTCTACTGTAATGTTCCACTGTGACGTTCTACTGTGATGTTCCACTGTGATGTTCTGTTCTACTGTGATGTTCCACTGTGATGTTCTACTGTGATATGCCACTGTGATGTTCTGTTCTACTGTGATGTTCCACTGTGATGTTCTACTGTGATATTCCACTGTGATGTTACGTTCTACTGTGATGTTCTACTGTGATGTTCCACTGTGATGTTCTGTTCTACTGTGATGTTCTACTGTAATGTTCCACTGTGATGTTCTGTTCTACTGTGATGTTCTACTGTAATGTTCCACTGTGACATTCTACTGTGATGTTCTGTTCTACTGTAATGTTCCAATGTGACGTTCTACTGTGATGTTCCACTGTGATGTTCTGTTCTATTGTGATGTCCTGTTCTACTGTGATGTCCCGGCATCCAGAGTCTCTGGAGAACCTTCTGTTGGATAACATTTGCTGTGGGACAGTTCTAGCACTATAAGAAGGCTCTTGAACATGATTTGGAACAGAACTTGACAGCAGGTGAAGGCAGAGATGAAAACATGTTTAGTGCCTGGGAGTTTTGTGTATGTGTGTGTGTGTGTGTGTGAGAAAGTTTTGTGTGTGTGGTTTCTTGTTGAGTTTTTTTTCTCAAAGAGCCTCTGGAGTTTCCCTGCAGACTCACAGGCAGGACCACCACTGTCTGCAGCAGATGAATGAATGAATGAATGAACACAGAAGAGAAGAATGAACGGTGTCTCCAACAGAACATCCACTGCAAATACTGCACATGATTTATGGTGTGTGTGTGTGTGTGTGTGTGTGTGTGTGTGTGTGTGTGTGTGTGTGTGTGAAGCAATAAGCTGTTGAACTGTTACGCACAGTGAAGCAATAAATCTAGTGATATTGACGGGAAGTGTGTGCTCAGGATAAAGGCCTGATTTAAAGCCACTGATAGACTTTAGTGCAAAAGTACATTATCACAAAGTAATGAAATGTAAAGGCAACAATATGTAGACAACAATAATGTGACCATGGACACTTTCAATGGTTGATTTACTGACTGACTGAGTGATTCTTTTACAATGATCATACGTATAAAGCTACTGTCTATTTGCCTGTATGCATGTTTTCAAAACAGATGTATGTATGGATGATGAATGAATGGTTGTGTGGATGCCTTTTGTGGATGGATGGATGGATGGATGGATGGATGGATGGATGGATGGATTTTTGTATAGATGGATGGATTTTTGAATGGTTGTATGGATAAATGATGGATGGATCATGTATGAATGGTTGTATACATGGATGGAGGGAGGGAGGGATTTTTGATAGATAGATAGATAGATAGATAGATAGATAGATAGATAGATAGATAGATAGATAGATAGATAGATAGATAGATGACTTAGTTATATAAATTAATACATAAATGAATGGATAAAGAGCAGCTGGAATGATGCCACGTCACGAGGCCAGATGTGAGACGCTTCGTTGCTGATTTGCACAAATTATTGAACCTTTCTTCGCCCGCAGCGACGACGCCGATCGCCCCGGTCTCAATTCAATAAAGATGAAAAATGGCTCATAATAAAAGCGCGACACGGGGAAAAACGAATTTAATATATCACCGTTTTATTACGCACTTATTTCACTTTCTGTGCGAATAAAGATATCTCTCAACTGCACAAGGTGGCTAGAGGGAAGCATAAAAATCAATTGTGTGAATTCGGGGCCATATCAATAACGGTGCGGGGACGAGAACTGTGCGAGTGTGGCTGCGATTAGGCCTGTTTATATTTGCGCGTTACAATCAAATGAATAGGAGGTAGAGGCGCGCGCGAGCCTCAGATCAGCTCACTGACAAGGTAATTGGCCGTTTATGCAAAACCAGGAAGATGTATGGGCAGGAAGCGGGGAAATAATGTTAGGGAGCCTCTTCAGGGAAACACAGTCCTGTGTCTCTCCCTGCTGCTGCTGCTGCTGCTGCTGCTGCTGCTGCTGCTCATGGTGGTGATGATGATGATAAGGATGATGATGAGGATGATGATGTCTGACTCATGTGAGAACACATGTTTATACGAAGACAGGGCCTACCAAAGTTTCTCAGTGGTCACCATGGCAACGCAAAGTGATAAACACACACAGAAACGAGTAACAAAAGGATTACGAGTCAGATCTGCATCTGAGAAATAATTCCATTACACTGTGTCATGTTTGATTTTACTAGATACAGAATTTTGCCATCATTTAAAACACAGCAGCGAAGTTCTTACTTTGTTTCCCTCTACACCAGAACAAAAACATTTACGATTATTATAACATTTAGAATAAAAAAGTCGATCATTAAAATGTCAAAAATGAAAATAATAATAATATTATTATTTTTCAAACAGAGGAATGAGTTTGAATACCCGAGGCTTGTTTATGTCCTTAAACACAATATGTTTTCATTTATTATCTCTATATTGAAATAAATAAATCTTTGTAATGTCCATTCGAAAGAACAAACGGCACTACTTTGTTAGAAATAAGATTTTTTTGCATAATAAACAATGTAATTTATTTTATTAATTGTGGGATTTGATTGACTCTGACGCTTTTTGGTCCCATTTTTTATAAATTTAAATCAGAAGAATCCCACGTTTTTTTCGTGTGTGAACTGGTCCTAAGTTATATATGATAATGACTCTCATATATTCGAAATCTGTAAAAATGCTGCTGTAAACCAATTATAACAGCATTTGCTCATAGAAAAATAAAGAAACTGTGAAACTAATTTAATTTTCTATACTCTGTTACAAACAATTGTGATGTGTATCATTGTAATTTGCAATTGTGAATTGTTCTGGGTGTGTATACATTTAAAATATGACTAAAAATATATTGTACATAAATTTGATGCTGTGGGTTGTTTTTTTATATGACAAAATCTAAACATATTTAACCCACACAGCATTTAAAATTCAAAAGTAAACAAAACCCATTAAAAATCACCAATTTTTTAATCCAACAATGAGAAACGCTGCACATCCTAGGTTTATATTCAATAACTGGAATAATCCAGTGTCTGGTTTCATTATTCTCCACAGTTTAGACTCTTCACAGTGATTACTTCCCATGAGCTGCTGCTATAATGAAGCATCGGGGGAATTTAAATTATCTTTTGAAAAGTTATTTCATTTCTGTTGTATAGTTTGGGACGTGTTTGGTGGCATTTATCACGTTATTGATACGTGTTAATTTTGTAATTTGGTGTTTAATGGGGCAGATAATGTTTTACCTTATACATTTATGAGCAGAACAAAATCAATTTGTTGAAGCTTTTTAAAAAAAAAACAAATTTACCCCCCCCTCCCCCCCCCCCCCCCCCAAAAAAAGGAAATTGCGGATGACACTCACTCTGCAAGGAGAAACATGCATCTTCATATAATGAGACTATATTCTGCTGCACTTCCTCTGCCTTTATAATGCTCAGTGAAGTGTCTTCATTACAGCTTGTTTTCTGCTCTATTTTCATACAGCTGCTGCTGCCGCTGCTGCTGCTGCACTGACCCTCTTTTCCCTGCAGGATCAATAAACATTTATTTAAAAAAGCTAGACCTGCAAAATATAAGGGGGGTTATTTAAATTGTAACAACTTTTAAATAAAGATCCACTTAATTATTATGAGCTGCCACAGTTTAAGTAGTTCTAATAATAATAATAATAATAATAATAATAATAATAATAATAATAATAATAATAATATTAGTAATAAGGAGGTCTACCTATAGGTTTTAAATGCAAACCTGACATGATGCTGTGCAGGATTGTTATCAGCAATTTCACTAATGCAATAAAACCCCATTGCCAATTAAGGTATGGGGGGAGGGGGGGGGGTCACCCCTTTTATACCTTACACCCACGCGCACTCTCTCTCTCTCTCTCTCTCTCTCTCTCTCTCTCTCTCTCTCTCTCTCTCAATATGAACGCCCCTTGCTGACTTTGCCCAAAGGCGTTGTCCATGGTTGCCGGCTGTGTGTGATGAATCGTTATCTCCAGGCAATGCAGCTCGTCTGGGTAATAAAGTACCAGCAAAGCGGGGACAAAAGGAATTTGTCACAGTTGCCTCCTCGATATATTAGTGACCTGCCGCTCGCTTCGGCTTCCATTTGGGAGCCTGCACACCGGATTAGAAATGAAAAAAAAAAGAATAAAAAGAAAAAAAGAAAATGGAAACATGCTGATAATGAGCCGATACAGAGAGAGGACTTTAAAAACAACATATCTCCTACTGGGTCTGACACATGTGTCACACTGTGGGCCTGATGTTGCTTCCTTAAGGGCGCACTATATTTATTACTCCTTCATCTGATTACAGTCATTTTTAAAGCAATCAATTCAAGGTTCTTAACGATTACGACGCATCTAACACTACAATATCCAGGTTATCTTAGTGATTAGTATCGTCACTGGTAACATTGTAACGATTTTTATTGTTGGGCGTGAGGTATTCGGATTCAAATATTTTTTTTTTAAAACTCCCACTGGCTCAAATATATCACAGTCATCATCCTACTACTTGATCATTAAATCGTTTCGTCCTTAAAGGCCCCAAACATTTCATACTTTCCTTATAGATACTCAAATCCGTTTTTACGCATGTTTTTTTTACGCATTATGCATAATTTAAGTCCATCTACCGTTTAAGTGAGTATATCAGTTATTTATGAGCCAGGTAAAACTGCACTGCTAACGAAGTACCACTAATTACATCACAGGTGAGCCACAGGACTAATTATCAACGATTTGCACGGTTTTCTAGAGCGTTTTAAATGTTGGGCAATGGACGAAGTATTCAGATTGTTTGGTTACCACAACATTAAAAACAAAATAACGTTAATTTCACATTAATACACAGAGCAGTCATTGGTCCCCATAAATCTCATACTACTAATACGATAGACCTAAACTACCACCAGCATCAGGTTGTTGCTTCCTTAGCATCTCCTACCATTTCATACTTCATTAATGCTATTTAAATCTATTTTACGCATGTACGCATCGCTGATTGCAGCCATTTTTAGGCTTGACTGTAATATTTGTGTGAATTTATACATTTTAATAATAATATGGAAGACAGGACGGATGGGTGGATTCAGGAATCATTACGACAGATTTTTATGGTTTTCCTGTTAGTTTTGAATGTTTTGCGTGAAAACTGTATCCAGATGTTTTGGTCAACAAAGGGCTTTAAAACTCGAAATGCCATACAAATATGTCATACTGTCACACTAATACGACCACCCGTAATAGTACTAGTACCACAATCATTCATACAGCCATAATTACGCAAATGATTACCTTCATATCATATTTGCTTTAATAGTAATTTAGCAGTTAATAATGAATAATTGTTGGTGCCTATCGACTAATTATATCAAGATTGAGTTTTACGTTTAGGTTTCATTGTATTTATAGATTTATATGGTTTTCTTCATAGTTTATATGTTGGGCATGGATGATGTTCAGTCAAAAACAAAAATGCCGTTTGAATCCGTTTGACGTTTACGCGTGCGCACAAAGCTAATTACAGTCATTAACCTGTAAGTATACATATCAGTCGGTTATAAACTAGGTTATACCGTGTTGTTTAGAGGTTTTAATTGTTTTTAATGACAATATGAGCACTAATAAGGAAATACAGAAGAAGACTGTTGACTCATTAGATCACAGGTGAATTACATTGATAATTACTCCAATTTCTACCCAGTTTTTAAATCGTTTTATACAGTTTTCACTGAATATAGTTCTTTTTTTTTAATATAGTGCATTGATTTTGGAGATATTCAAATTGTTTTCACAGAAGCAGAAATACACAATTTTAAAATCCCTTTATTTCTTTCAAACTGTCAGCCCTAACTGGGGCATTTGTGTTGATGACGGATCAGTGAAGACAGTGTTGGGTATTTTAAGACTTCTTGTCAAGTGATTCTGTGTTTTTATGAGGTGGATATTTTTTTCAGCAGTGGATGCAGTTAGGAGGAAAATTAGATTTTGTTTGTGTGTGAGTGAGTGAGTAAAGTGTAGCATCAAGTGTCATCAGGTGGGAATATGCAGCTAAATTGTTGTATAGCTAAGTGAGCTGGTGCCTTATGGCTTCATCATTACAGTCTGCGTGAAGCATTTTCCTGCTGATGACGATGTTTTGTGTCATTAGTTTGTGTGAAGCCCGTTTTGTTATTAGTCATCAGGGGTTTTCCCACATTTCATCACTGCAGTGCTTTCCATGGCCTCCATGTTTCTGTGTTTATTTATTTATTTCTTGATGTGAAAGAGAAAAGATCCTGCCCCCAATGCCAGAAAACATCAGTCAGTGTTTAAAATGTAGTTTTGTTTCATTTTACCAGAGGTCAGGCCTGAATTTAAACCAGCTAAACACTGATATGACCAACAGCAACAGTGGTTTTCCTCCTCCTGGTGTCAGCTCGTTGAATGTTCCTGAATATTTTCTTGGCAAAGTGCAGCATGTGACAGCAGCAGCGTCCGATAATGGACGTCTCGCCTGCTAAGTTGTCTGATAACTTGACAGCTGAAATGGTCCCAGACCTGGGGAGAAAAAGGACAAAAACAAAACTGTCTCAGCCGTCGAGGATGTTGAAGATTAGTGTGACGAAGCCTGTCATCCACCCACACCACCATCTTTCCACCTCACCCCTGCGTTTGCCTTTCTACTGCTATTAAGGTCACAGGATACACCCAGAACGAAAACAGACTGTAATGATTGTTTGATCCACATTACTGTCAAAGAGCAACTTAATTAAAGAACAAATACTACTAGAAAAACACATAACTTACTTACTTATTGTATACTGCATGTGGCCATTATTATCTTGGCTTCTATCTTGCCCCAAGACATGGGCTTCTTATAAATTCAATGTAACTTAAAAACAAATCTTTTCTCTGCCTAAACACCACCAGAAAGAAAACACTGGTGAAGCATCTGTGCAACATCTTATTTCATTCACTCAATTGACCTTAAAGTAAAAGTTTAACATTAAAAAAAGATACACAGGGAAGCCATGCAATGGAATGTAAAGTTGCTAAAAAAGACAAAAGTTTCAAGAGTCAAGATTCAGTGTATTGTCTGTCAATCATGTCCAGCAGAAGTAAATATACAATAAGTACCTAAATTAATAATAATAATAACAATAGTTATTAGAGCATAATATACAACAAACAAAACCTAATTAAAACCAAGCAGCATGTATAAAGAAGAGAAAGTGCATCAGGCAAGATGTGACCTCAGTGTCATCATTGTTTTTACTGTATTCACTTCTCAATACAATAGAAATGAATGCTATCACCTGAGCACTCCGCCTTGTGAGGAGGTGCAGCATATAATCAGTTATTAATCAGACTAAAAGTAAATTTTCTTGCACAATTTAAATCTCTTTATACTTTATCATCAG
The DNA here is from genome assembly GCA_016785285.1 of Brachirus orientalis. NCBI lineage: Eukaryota > Metazoa > Chordata > Actinopteri > Pleuronectiformes > Soleidae > Brachirus > Brachirus orientalis. The sequence goes on along the minus strand of JAFBJR010000052.1, from coordinate 47,710 downwards.
ATAATTCAGTGACAAACTTGTGCTGCAGCCTCTTAAACACACATTTCCCACTTATGGTCACAACGTAAAGCACAATACATTTCCCTGTTCCATAGAAGAGCTTATAGTGACACACTTTTAAAAGATGGCAAACCATCATGACCCAAATCACAATATACTGTAAATTTGTGTATAATAGCGACTAATAGCAAAAAACCTAATATCATTTTTGAATAAGTGACAGAATCATTTCTAAAAGAAGATTGGCCAGTTCATTTAAACGTCATTTTATTGCATGATATTTGCAATACACACACACACAAGTAGATTTTGACTAAAAGGTTGGAAAAATTGCATACATTTGTTTGCCCCCCCCCCCAAAAAAAAAAAAAAATCCCCCTAGACCTATGTGTGGGTCCCAACCCAGTCTTTGGACATCACTGCCATATAGAATATAGAGTATAGATAATGCATACATCATGAATAGAGTCACCTCAATTACACAGTCCAGGCTTAATGAGCACATTTGTGCTGAGTGCTCACAGATTAAAGAGTCACATTATGGTCTTTCAGCAATAAGAGGTGCTTTGTTTAGTGCATTAGTTTCCTATGAAAAAGCATCACTTATATTGGACGAACCGACTTCTAACAATCTACTTTGTGTTTACATATGTGTGTAGAAGTCAGTTGTAATTGTGTAAACAGAAATAAGTCAATAATGTTGCACAGTAAATGTTCATTCCCTGACCCTGATGAGAGCACTGTAGCCAAAAAACCAAGAGGAAATAAACAAATGTGGCCAAAAGCTGTTTATTTTTTACTGAACTGGAAATTTCACAGAAAACACCAAGATCACAAACAGGGAACTCAGATTTATTTACATAAACAACGGATGCGTTGTGCTTTGAGTGTTCCATTTGAATGAAAAAGAGGCAAAAATGTGGCTTTAACAAATTCAGTGTTTGTACCAGAATTTGAGGCTGACACCATTGAATCATGACACGTGTTGGCATTTAAATTTCATTACAGGGGTTGTTGTCCTTGTAAATGTAAAGTGAGGTTTTCACTCTTTGTTGAGGATGATATGAGGCAAAACATCCCCCCCCCCAAAAAAAAAAAAACCCTTGACCTTAACATTAATGAGCCTTTATTTCAATAACAACCACTTATTAAGGAAAAACATTAACCTTAACATTAAAGTAATAAAGAAAACATTCTTAAATGCTGGTATTTTATTGTTTTTGACTGACATTTTACATGAATGTTGTATCTACATATTGTTACCCTTCATATTCCCTTTCACTGTATCACTCCGCCAATCTCAACCATAACCATACAATAGTCCCTGATCCATATAAATAAACAGCATACAATATTCATGTGAAGCATTATTATTTCCCTCTATTAACATGAGAAATAAATCACAAAAATTAAGTCTCATATTACAGTTTTAATTTTAAAAAATTAAAAAAAAATGACTGTGAATTCATTTGATAGTGGGTCCTGTAAATGTTGGTGTTACCTCACTCTTCTAACATTTCTGTTTTCTTTTCTTCACAGTGTAGAAGAATAATTGTTGAACCTCAGAATGTAGATCCGACCAAAAAAAAAATAATAATAATAAGCCAACACGAGGAACCTTCCGCGGGGCTGCATGTGGAAACCTTTTTACTGAGAGTGTGGAATTACATTATTCTGCATTTGGAGGGTTTCAGTCCTTGACTCTCCGCCTGCCTCGGGGGAAAACCTGGCGCCTCCTGCCCGGATCAGACGACTCTCAACTGGACGGAGAGGAGAGGAGGAGGAGGGTGATGAGGGAAGGAGGGGGAGATGGGTGAGCAGAGGGGGAGGAGGAGGGGGTAAAAAAAAAAAAAAAGTAGAAAAAATATGTCAGAAATATCTGAAATACAGGAGTGCGAGTGGAAGGATGGAGAGAAACCATGTGGCTGCAAGACAAACAGGTAATCAATATTAATATTTCCATTTTTATTAATATTAAAAATTGTTGTTGGTTTTCACACATTTAAAAAACAATAAAACTCAATTTGGCCTCCTCGCTTAAGTTTGGGTAAAAGTGAGGAAAAATAAATACATAAAAAAGAATATCGACACATATAAAGGTAAAATAAAACCATTTCATTTCATTTCATTACTCAGACTCCTCGACTTCATCTTTGCCTCTTTTTCCCTTTTCAATGCAAACCCATTCATTCTCTCTCTCTCTCTCTCTCTCCAGCTGTTGGCCCCAGATAAACCCATCGATTAGACATCAGTTAGATTCTTAGCCGGCGCTTTATTGAGTAAGTTGGTGAACCTTAAAGTGAATTACAGGAACTGCTCTGGACCCTCCGGTGAACTATTTACGTGAATCTAATTTACTTTGATAAAGACCATCTATTTTATTTTCTCTGATCGCCATTTTCATCTGGGCTTTTTGTTGTGAGGAGACAGAAGCACAAGACTGGGATCACATACTGTATTATTATTATTATTATTATTATTATTATCCACCCAGGCCTTTATCAATTTTTGCAACAGATGCCAAGTCATTTTTGTGGGCAATGAATGCCTTTGTGTATATATTTTTCACCAATCAATACACTCTTTAGCAGACATCAATAACATTATGGATTTTAATATGCATTCTTCTTGTGTCTGCAGGAGACACAGACATGACAACAACAGCTGCGAGACGGAATTTTTCCAGCTTCATAACTATGATTTTTTTTTAGGGGGTTAATATAATATAAAATCACTTCCTGCATTTTTGTTTTGTTTACTGTCTCTCACGCTGCTGAAATTATTTTTATATTTATGAAATCATGCATATAACTTCATGTTCTTGCATGTATGTTTTCCCCAAACGTATAGACAGAAAGCAGACACTGTCATATATATATATATATATATATATATATATATATATATATATATATAATCTTGTTTATTGTCATTTCAAATTTTAAAACATGCACTTTCTGTTAATTGTGAAGACTTCCTCTAAAATTGTAACAAAAAGCGCACATGTTTATTTAAAAAATGGTGTTTTTGTTCATTCCTTCTGTAATTTTTAGTTTAAAAACATGCCATGAGCTTTCTGTGAATATTTCCTGTATAATCACATACAAAAAAGCACATTGGTCGCACAAAACGGTGCCAAATCTCAGCTGATGATCATGGAAAACAAAGCTGCCAGCGGCTCCTGACCCTCCTCTTCATCTCTGCTGTTTATGAGCGGCCTGTTGTACACATGCGTCGTATTCAAGTGTAATTGGCCGTATCATTGGCTTTTGTCTTGTTTACAAAGCGGCCAACAGGAGCCGTAATTTAATTTCCTCTGCCGCATTGAAGAGCCACCAGCCGCCTGTCACGCAGCAGCCAGGCCGAGCTCAGCCTCCCTAACCCCGGGCAGCGTCCAGGAGAAAGGCCCGGGGGCGATTGTGGAGAGGGAGGAGGAGGAGGAGGAGGAGGAGGAAGAGACATCTGCCTCCAAATAAAAGTGTATATGACTGATATACTGCGATGGAGAGCAGAGGAGCCCCACTCCACTCGTGTCCCTGTGGTTTTTTCTGACACAAACCTATAATTTATTACTATTTATTATAGCAATAATAAGGTAAGAAGGCCAATCATTAATGAAGAGGCAAACTGAAGAAAGGAGGCGTGTTTTATAGGCTTGGATTCATATTCTGATCCTGTATTTTTACATTTTACTCCCAATAATTACACCGAGTCTGTGCTCATGTGCTTAAACAATGGGCAATTATATTATAGATACAATTATTTGTTAATCTAATGTGAATCATCACTGTTATCTTTAATTTCTAATTACTTATTTTGATTAATGAGGGAAATATAAATACAGTTGGTTTTACGGTGTATTTCAATTGATTTAAGATTTGAAAAAAATATATATATTTGAAACAGTTTATTTTGATACATGTTACAGTGATCATACTGTATATTCAAACATTTAAATAATAAAAGTAAGACCTGAAAAACTCTATTAAAATAATCACATTTAAAAATGTAGTAGTCCCTAAATAAATATAGATTATTATATTAGATTATAAATATTATTATATTAGATTTTACACTTTTGAGGTCGTTTAGGTAGTAAATATTATTCATTTATCTCTGATGTACAGCACTTTGTTTCAGCTGTTGTTTTTAAATTGCTTTATAAATAAAGTTGGATTGGATAAGACTTTTTAGAGGTTAAAGGATTAATCAAGTGAACAACTATATTTATAAAGCCACATCATTTAAAAATGTTCTAATTCTATTTAAAATGATATTGCACTGTGTCTTTATTCAGATTATTTTATAAAATAAAATACCATATGGAAAAATAGGAAGGACAGAGAATGAATCAATCTGTAATTTTCTTGTGGAAACATTTTAAATATGTCATACTGTGACCCAGAAAAAGCCATTAAGACCTTTCATTACAAAATCAGAATTGAATAGATTTGACACTATAATATGCAAAAGTCAACATCAGAGGAAATACTGCTGGATATTGAGCTCATTTAGTGTTGTAATGGAAAAAAATTAAAACTGTCTTTATAGACTGGACCTTTGTTTATGTTGCAGCATTGAGGTAATGAGTTTATTGTTAAATTTATTTCCAACATGAAGCCAAAAAAAAAGAGAAAGCTTTTTTGTAAATTAACCTTTTATTGACATGGTGCACATCTGAGGGAGAATGAAGCATGCTGTTTGTGCGTAAGTGTGTGTGTGTACTTGTATTTGGTACCTCTTTAGGACCTTTTCTGTCATAAACACTGTCCTTGTCAGGACCAGTAGTCCTCACAGAGACCAAAACCTGGTCCTAATGAGGCAGAACCTCATTCAAGGTTAAGTTAAGTTTAGGGATAAGATTAGAATTGTGGTTGGAATGCAAGTCAATGTGGTGTCCTGGTAAGAATAGCTGTGCAAATATGTGAGGAGAGATTTTTCAGTCCAACCTATTTTTGTGAGGACATTTTGTCTGGTTAAGGGTTAAGGCCTTTTGTTAGTGTTCGGGTAAAGGGGCTAGGAATGCAGTTTGTCTATGAGAGTCCTCAGTAAGGATGCAGAGCAGGAAAGTGCGTGAGTGTGTGTGTTTACGAGATCAGCAGAGAAAGAAAAGAAAGAGCTGGCACATTAGGCCTGAGGGCACATCATTATTAGAGAGCCTGGCTTCCCTCCATCTCTCTCTTTCTCTCTCTCTCTCTCTCTCTCCAGTCTCCCTTCGTCCAATCACAGTGGCGTTGGAAGGACAGACAGAATGTCCAGCCCCGGCTGCACAGGGGCAACAACAACAACAACAACAACGAGCAACAACGCAGCTCCTGCTCTCTAATTACCCCATGATACAATGCAATATTCCTCTGCAGATATTCCCACATAAATTCATTCTGCATCCATTAAAGCTACGGTGGGTGAGATCATTTACATCGCTGTGTCCCAGTATAACACAGCACAGCACAGCACAGCACACAGAGCCGGCGTTTACAACACCACCAAATGTGCCCGAGTCCCCCCGGTTGAGCAGCAACCTGGTAGGCATTAACTCAACATAATGTCTCACAAATTAAAGTATTGCTGGGGCTACCACCGCGGCGTCAGATAAATGTGCTCTATTAGGAGGCTCCAAGCTGTGAGCAAAACAATTGATTGCTTGTTTGTGTTTTCATATGGCGTTTGTGAGCATGCGGAGTGATGGATGAGAGGACGCCATCTCAAGTTGCTCTTAGCTGATTGCTGTGGGTGCGTTTTTGTTTTTTTATTTTTTCCCCTTCCCTTCTTCTAATAGGAGAGTTGGTCAGTAACACACACACACACACAGTCTGGTTTTTATATCTTTATATCTTATATCTTAGATTCATTCCCTCACCCATTACGCTAACTATAACCATCACAACTCAATGTCTAACCCTAACCATAACCTAAACCCAATTCTAGCTCAAACCCTAGAACTAGGTCTTAAACCTGAAAAGGCCCAGACAAAATGTCCAAATACACACAGTCTGGTTTCAGTGATTTCATTGGATATTATATTGACTTACGTACATTAATTTCCAGGAGACTTACTCGATCTCTAACCTTATCTTTACCATACAACATGACTTCATGTTAAAATGTAATAATTTACCTTACTTATAGGGACTTTATTTTTTTCCCCATTAGGAAGACAGGTCCCCATAATGTGACTTTTCGGGTCCCCACAACATGAGTAATACAGGCAACACACCTTAATCATTACAACTAAATGCCTAACTTTGACCTTTAAACCAAGTCTGACCCCTATAAAAGCCATTTTGTCCTCACAGCCAAAATGTCCTCACTTCCTATGGTTCACACACAAAGATGCACTGTTAGTGAGGACACTCCACCATCTCAACTAAACTTATTTAAACTTTGACCCTTAACCTAAACCCACTTCTAAGGACAACTCAGTATCACTTTTTTTTTATGCCTGATATCACCGATATCACAACTGATATCTGACATCAGTGACATCAGATATCATCTTACACCTTTTAAACAACAAAACTGTTACAGGACATTTGTGTCGAATCATAAACACCTACAGCCATTTCATGCAATTTCAAGACACAATTCAACTATGTAACAAATATTCTGCTCCAATAAAGAAGACAGCACTCATCATTTAACCGTCTGTACGTGGCTATAGAACATATAGTTATGTATAGGATGTTTGGATAGCATCTGATTTAGCATTTTTCGGCACAAACGGTTCAATCAAAACCCCAAAACCAAACCTTTACCCTCAAAAAGCCCCTTAATGTGTGAGGTCCAGCCAAAATGTCTTAACAAAGATAAGCTTAAATCAATTCAAAATTCAAAATCAATACATTTGGACAGCCGAAACTAATCCTTATTCCTAACCTTAACCATAACCAATCAACCCTAACCACAATGAGGTTCTGCCTCATTAGGACCAGGTTTTGGTCTCCATGAGGACTAGTGGTCCGGACAAGGTCAGTGTTTATGACAGAAAAGGACCTAAAGAGGTAACAAACACAAGTACACACACACACACAGGGAGAGTGCAGAGGGGCTGATGGGAGCTGAACCCAGGACAATCATGGTGAAAGTGATTGCAGAGACATTAAGGTGTTAACTGCAGTTATGTTCACACCACATGACTTTGTCTTCACTTTCCTGCTCTCTACTGCTGCTGCTGCTGCTGCTGCTGCTGCTGCTGCTGCCGCTGTCAGGTTTTATTTTAAATATGTCACTTGTCAACTGTTCAGGTCTGTTTCCAAATCCAGTACGAGCTGACGACATCGAAAAACAACCCCCTCGGGGTGGAATAACAACAAATAATAATAATAACAAAAGTTGTCACGCTGTCGGTTGTAGTGATGTTTTTCATCCTGTGGTTTTCTTTGTTCAGCATATGACAGACTCAGGTTAAATGTGGCTGTTTTTTTTTTTTGTGTTCACAACATCTGATCCACGTCTCATTGAGAGAAGTCAACACTGGAGGCTCATTCACTTAAATCGCTTAAATACATAAGTCACACAAAAGTTTTCACTGTTAATGTTGACATAAATGTTTGCTATTGTCATCTTTATTCAAGATGTGTATAATTGCCTTAAAATATATTTTGCATTTGAGTCTTTCTTCCAGTCTGTCATAGAAGGAGTTTGTGATTTAAGGTTAAAAAAAACCATATTTCATCACTTCTCAACAGTACAGACCACATGAAACTCATATTAAGTTGACCTATTATTGTGCAATACCTCCTCTATGCAATCCTTTACATTGTTTACACCGCAAAATTAAACTTTTATATATACATGCTGTATATATTGCGGTGACTCACTGTCCAGAGGTCTCAACCCATGACTCAAGGGCCATATGCGGCCCTCCAATCTACTTCATGTGGCTCACCACTGAATCTGAAGTTATAATTAGTTATTTTTGTAAGTTTTCTTTAGTAATATATTTATTTTGCATCACATAAATGTTTTTATTATTATTATTATTGTGAACTTTATATCAGCACTTTTATTTTGAAATTCTATGAAACACCTGAACTGTTGCTTTTTTCCCCAAAAAGTTAGATAATTTTCACTTGACCTGCTCCCTAGTGGCCAGATTAGATACTCATTGGCCCCCCAGGTCATTTGAGTTTGAAACCATTGGTTTATACTGCATTTTCTATTCTACATATATATATTTTTAATCTCAATATTTTCTAGATTCCTATTTTTGACTTTGCTGCTGCAGCAGCACCATCTCATCTTATCGTATTTGTGTTTGAACTAATATTAATACCAATTGTTTTCCCGAACACACACGATAACATGTTGACTGGCTGAACTCATCTCAGCTCAAACTGATGTTTCCCCCTCTCTTTTCTTTCACGCTGGCATCAGGAAACCGAGCAAATGAAATCTCCTACCATTTAATTTGTACAGCAACCCAGATAAGAGCAGAAGCTGGAGATTAAATCGCGGCTCTGAAACATTATCTTCCATCAGAGCCTCTCGGTTCATCGCAGTCATTACTGTAATCAGAAGAGTTGCTGCTGAGCGTCCAGGTGAGAGCGAGCCGGGTCTCCGCGAGGATATTGCAGCATTAATTGATGTTTAGCTCGATCAGCCTCTCAGGTGCTGATTGCAGGTGCGGCCTCGGAGATGATGAGAATGTCCTCCCTCTGCTGTTCGCCATTACCCAACATCCCCTCTGAGTCCAACCCAATCTCCCAACACACACCTCTGACCAACAGTGAATATAAATGTGCAGAGACGATGACCTATATAGCCTCATTCAGGCTGAAATGAACAGGTTTAGTCACCATTTCTATGGCCTGTGTTTGAAATTGTGAAGTCGTGATTCACCACAGACAAAATCAGTTGGATGAAAATAAAATAAAAAAACGTTACAGTGATTATTTGGAATTTTTACTTCAGTCTCACTTTAAAGGTCACACAGAACGGCCAGATTACTGATGTCTACTTAGATAAATTAAATTTTATTTATGGTCAAAAACCTCATAGTCTCTTCAGATTAAGCCAGATTATTGCTGCTCTCTGCCAGCCTCTGAACAGGCACTCAGTTTCTGAGCTAATGCCCCGCCCCCCAGAACACTGAGTCTCTTGTGATTGGCCAGCTACCAGCTGACTGACTGCTCCGCAGTGCTTCTTCTTCTTCTTCTTCTTCAGGTTGAATGTTCACACCCATGAGTAGCTGTTGGGGGAGGGTTCGTTGCACGGCAAATGTGCTAGTTACGTTAACTAAACTCGACTTTTCAAAACCGCTTGCTTGAGCGCAGGTAAACAAAGAAGTCTTTCTTTCTCAGAAGTGGCTGACGTGTTTATTGTGACTCTTTAGTGACGTTTAGATACAGGAAAGACAAGGGAAAACACAAAAAAACATCAGAAATTTGATTTTCCACTGAATGTCCTCTTTAAATCAATCCTCTAGGACCAGCTGTCTCAAACATGTGACCTGCGACTTGATATCAAGTTATTAATTATGTCTGTTTTTTTGTTTTTATTATTTTATATCATAAATATATTGTTTACTATGCATCGATCCAGGTCAAAACAAACCCCCCTTTTCACTAATTTTGAGTTCTGTGGAAAATCGTCATGAATATCATTTCTACAATGTCATGATGGACTATCGTGACATGATTTTAGTCTTATATCACCCTCTAATTAGGGTTAGAAGAAGAAGTACGCTTTCATGAATAAATATTATAAAGAAAAATGTAAAATTGTGACTTTTTTTCCCACTTATTTTGTTTTATTCTCCAGTGTGGCCTTAATATTCTCTTGTAGTTTTTTTTCTCCAAACAGTATGAGTTTTTTTGTTGTTTTGCTTGACTGGCTCCCTCCTGACCAGGCTAGATGATAATTGGCCCCCTAGTCATTTGGGTTTGACACCCCAGTCCACATGGGAACGCAATTTTTCTAATATGATCTTTTTCTTTTATGCTTTTAAGAAGTTTTCTTTAAACAGTGTCATTTCAAGAAATGTTTTCATACACATGAAACCTAAAACCCCCAAACAGCTCTACATGCTGTGGTATATACACTATACCCAAAATTAGAAAAGAAGACTTGAAAATGTCACAAATCCACATAAAAATACCAAAGTCAGGGCTATGAAGTCACTCTTTTCCCAAAGATGTAAAAATATTTGTATACACAAAAAAAGCAAAGGTGGCATTTGACCCCAAAGTGAAAGCTGATTAAACACATTCCCATAAAATAGAACAGTGATTCTCAAAACTTTTATACCAAGTACCACCTGAGAAAATACTGAGCTCTCAAAATAACACAGTCATCACCAACATTAAAATGCAGTGGTGTAAATAGGCAGCTACAGACTTTTCACAAGAGGCAGATTTATTCCCAATAAGATAATCTGCTCTCTCATCATCCTCCTCTTCCTCACATATACTTCATACTACACTTCAATTAGATTAAGATGGAGCAAGAGATAAGGTGACTCTAATTATTATCATTTAATTCATTAATATTTTAGTTTCATTTTCTATGCACTCCGGTCAAAACCCTCTGCTCCACTCTGATCACCTACAGTGGATTCTGATTTTCCTCCAAGTACCACCAGAGGAAGCTTACGTACCACTGGTGGTACACGCACTACAGTTTGAGCACCATGGAGGTGCACGTGATCATCATTAGAGAGTCACCCTTAAAAAAGGAAACCACCACCAGTATAAATGTGAGGCTTTGTTGTGAAATAACTGATTCTTTTGCTGGTGAAAATGGCAAAATAATCAGCTGAGCGGGTTGTTTGTGAAAACAGAGATAATAAAGCATCAGAATTAAGGATGTGGAGAAGATGAGAACAATAGGCTGCATGTGACGTGACGGGCTGCAGGTTTTCATGCACTCGGTGCCGAGTCTCCTGCTGTAAACCGGGTGTTTCATCCTGGGGAAAGCGAGCAGCCGAGCAGAGGCCTGGCTGCAATGCCAGCCAAGGCGGCTAATTACATTTTCCATCTTGACAAGAATGGAGGATCCCTTCCTATGTTATTAATCATAATGAGGGGAATATAATAAGCTACCATACATCATGCCGTTGACAGTCGTAGTTTGCCATTTGCAAGCCCAAGCATTCTTCTTCTTTTAATGGCTGTAAAACTGGATTAATGTATGCTGAGCTGTGGATGAGATTTAAGGCCTTTTAGCCTCGCCCTCACAAGATTTTGGAAGGATATCAAGAACGATATCTGCCGCAGGAAATCGCTGCAGGTGTTTGTATGAGTGGTGCGTGCATCAGTGTGTGGAAACAAGTTTCTCTGCAGAAGATTGATTTATTTTCAAAATAAAGAATATCTATCATAGAAACAGCTCATGTTTTGACATTTGACCACACATTGTGAAGAAAGGAAGAGCACGTAAGAGCTAACAAGCCGGCTATTAACCTGAACGAGTAAGTGAAGATAAAAAAAGAAGAACTAATTTAAATTAAGTGAGAGGATGTTGACGTTATGTTGGGCGGCATGTTAGCTGCTAACATGTTAGCTATAGAAGGCAATCACATTGTTTGCGTAGTCCGTGCGTTAAAATGGATGTAGCTTTTTGGGTTGAAATATGAAGATGAAGGTAATAAGATGGAAGTAACAGTTAGCCACCAGGGGGCGACTGTACTGGTTGCAAAAGCAACTCTGTTTGAATGGAAGTGAATAGGAAAATTAGCTTCTACTTTTCACTTGTACTGTCACTGAAGGGTGTTAGGCAGCAAGCTAGTTGCTAGCATGTTAGCAGCCCAGGAAGTAGGACCAAAGTAGCACTTAGCCACCAGGGGGTGACTTCAATTCATTTATAACGTTAGTAAACATATTCTTGAGGAGCTAGTTTAAGCTTAAAAAAACATGATGTCAACTTTGTAAAGAATGTTCCAATTTAGAGGAAAAATAGAGAATAAAGCACAGCCGATATCCTGGTTGCAGGTGACGTCTGTGAATTTCCAGTTTTCAAAAACAGACACAATTTGACGATAGACTAGCAATAACTCTTGCTAAAAAAAAAAAAAGGAACTTCCCCTAAATCTTTTAACTTTATTTGTCAGAGATCTGCTCATGACAAGTTGGTACTGGTTTAGAAAAAGAAACGTTATGCTGTAAGATTCTAATTTCTGAGACATCCATTTTAGGCTGTTATTAACTTGTGTTTTGTTTTTCTCCCCTTGATCTGATGTGGACATCGACAGCAAACCATATTTCTTCCTCTGTTGTCAAGCGTGACATTTCTGAATCAACAAGGGGAAGCCGATTCTATCACTGTGTTTAATAACGGCACGAAAAATGAAAAGATCCTGAAGGTAGCTATACCTCCAGAACGGCTATCTGGAGAGAGAGAAAGCGCTGCGATGTAATTTATCATGACTGAGCTCGCAGCCCCCGGGCTTCTCCGTCTTCCAAAGGAAAAGAAATCTCCAAAACGAACAAATAGGAAATAAAGGCATTTCTCCTCTTAATCCTCCTCACCTCAAGGGTGAGAGACACAGGTTAAATACTTCACAGACGTATACAAGCACGAGAAGGTCCGAGTCAGTCTGGTCAGTATTTCGATAACTTCATCAATCCTGGGAAATGCAATCAGATCCGGTCCAACACTAAGCTGCTGTTGCCCTCTGGGAGGCTGAGAGAGACATTCATTTTGGCGAGGAGGGCAAACTATCTCCCTTTTGTAATTAAGAGTACCCAAATAAACTCTGAGTGTGTGTGTGTGTGTGTGTGTTACCCCGAAGTGGAACAGTTAGAAACAAATAAAAGGCTAATGAAGAAATGATTGCTCTTTTACAGGGAGAGGAGAAAAAGGAAGGGAAGGAATGGAAAGGCGGCAGGCTTTTTACACTCACTATGTCCAAACTAGATTTCCTGAAATAGGCTGAAGACAAATGAGGACGTGTGTGTGTGTGCGTGTGTGCGTTCATTGCAGACCCCGTTGAGCTACGCTCAGCTCATGATGAGTACGTGTCTGTGGAACAAGGACTGTTTGTTTGTCAATGCCTTTGACTAATGATGACTCCCCATGTGACATTTGTATTGTTACGGTCTGTAACAATGCAATAAAAATGGATGTTTACTTAAAACCACAGTATTAAAGACGCAGTGCTTCATTTTTTTGTTGTTGTTAATATTCAGCCTCTGTCTGCGTTTCATAAACAGAAGTGCTCTTTATATAAAAAAAACAGGCTCTGTCAGGCAAAACTACCAGACCTGACTGAGGGAGCATTTGCGTGTATACAGCAGCACAGCAGGGGCAGGCGGGGATAAAAAAAAAAGTTTATCTTGTCAAACTGCTTAACAGTAAACAACGAGTTTACTGACCGGGAGACATGAGATCCAAATGCTGCTATATAAAAGCTACAGTTTTAACGACAGAATAAAGGGGGAATGTGCTAATTATGATTATAAAAAATAACAAGCTATATTCCTCCATTTTCTGCTCCCCCTTCACAGATGCCAGGCAAATCAATGACTTAAACATTGGAACAACAAAGAAATTAGGCATAACATAACCAGTGTTGGAGAGGTAGGATTACAATTAAAGCCAGTTAAGTTGTGCCTTCTTAAGATGTTTGTATGACAGAGAAACTAATAATATGTGTTTTTAAAACATCAGGGAAATATCATTTGATATATTGCAATATTCAACAATCTTTTTTTGGGTATTATCCATGTATTTTAGATAATTTAATCTTTTATCATACAGGTAGGTGGAAGGGGGTTCTCAGTGTATACAATCACTAGAAAAATATTGGTTCCCTCAAGAAAAAAAAACTGAGAAACTGCTTCTGATCTAGTGATATATAATAAAACGGCAATTATCGCAGTACAATTTTTCTTAAATATCAATCAAATAAAAGTTCAACATATATAACATTAACATTTATCCATTGCACACTTTGCAGTACAACACATATTTTTGCTTTTGTGTTTGTTTTTCTGTCCATAAAAACATCTAAAATCCTGATTCACCCGTTTATTTAACTTAACTCACACCAAATTCAATCTTTGATAATTTGAGAATTAAAAACTGTCAACACTGACTGATTTTTTAAATGAACTTTTTAGTTAAATTTGAATCACTATATTAAAAGTGTCTTTTAATGGAAGGTGATGGAAGAAAGAAAGTGGATTTAACTAATTTCCTGCAGTTGAGAGTTAGTTGAGAGAATGATTTTTTTTTATTTGGGTTATCTTTGGATTATTGTTTCTCTTTCTAGTGATAATTTAATTTGGGCACAATAAAATCATGTGGAATCATGTTTGAACAAAATCATACAAGCTAAGTGAGGTTTTAGTCTGATATCTATGAAACTGTTGATGTTTCATCACATTAGTAAACAGTTCAGAGCAATAAACATTAGTTTTTTTGTTTACAACTTATAGAAATGTACTTGCAACTGAGAGTTCATGTTGATTTCACCTGTTATACCCACAATGATTATGTTGCTAAGCACTGAGAGCTTTCAAAACTACATTTTAAAAACATTACTAGTCATTTGTAGTATAAGTCCAAACTTCTTCCACCCTTGTCTGTATCTACTGCTGAGAATCAGAGCTTCAGCACGTCTACATCTACAAACCTCCCATCATTAAAATGTTTCTCAGCGTCTCTGTTACCTCACATGTCTGCAAGTGTGGGCCTTTTGTCTCGTGTTTACTTTCCTCAGCAGATAACCGACGGCAAATCAAGACGCTGAGCCATTTGCAACGAAAGGTTTTGACTGCGGAGTTGAAAGTTTGTGAATTCCAAAATTCAACTATGTCTCAAATTACAAAGTGAGGTCAATCCACTTGCGTTGACTAGACTTTAGTGGCGAGGATGAAAACACACGGTCCCACAGCAGACTCGTCGGCTATTTCAAGCTTTCAGCTGTCACGTCACTTCTCATCTCACTCAAACCCACTTTTTTTTTTTTACTGCAACTCCCGACGAAAAAAAGAAATTAATTAATGTCTCATCAAAAACTTCATCGGGCGCGGAAAGCGTGGCATGTTGCTGCAGAGGCTTGTCAGGGCTATCGGTGCATTAACGCTCATCTGCAACGTGATCTTCCACATCTGCGCCTTTCGACCGTGGTCAAATTCCTTTGCTACTGTAACTAAGTGGACTGTTTTCCTCCACGGCAGTGCAACTTCTCCTCTACTCTTTGACTGTCCACCCATAAAAGTGTCAAGGTTTGAAACAGATGGATTAAGGGCGATTGAAGTGGCTGCCATTTTGTGTGAAATGTCTGTGTTGCCTGCAGGAGGAAAATGCATTAGAGCCAAAGGGTCGTATAGTTCTCCCGAAACCAGATACACTGCTTTTATTAAGAAGGACACAAGTTAATTTATGTCAGAGCTTAAATGAGCCTCTTGTCGCTTCTTATGTTAATGAAGCAGGTGTTTTCTCGCTCTTCAGACTGACTCTATTACTGTATCAAAGCATAGTCCTCAACACTTGAATACAAAATGAATATCTGTTACATTTAAAGCATTGTCATATTAGGTCACACAATGCTGATTAAAAGGAGATACGTGCAACAGCGAAAGAAAAGTGAGTGTAATCCCAATTTAAAAACATTGCAGGGGTTTGGTTCAGAGAGGTTGCCAGATTTTACAAAATATGGAAATGAGAAGCTGCATTTATAAAAGGCGTTACTCTGTGTTCATGCACATACAAGTCCACATACATAAATGTCCTGACGTCTGTTTATTCTAATAAAAATTCACAGTATTTGGTGAGGAACAGGCGAGGATTGAAAAGGAAAGTGACGGCTGGACAGCTGGAGTCGCCAGACGAGGTTTTCTCGCACGGAAATACATGGTTTATGTTGTAAACAACATATGGAGAAGTATTACTAATGAAGAAAGAGGAGCATGCTTTGATGTAGTTAAGTGAAATACGATGTCGTGTCAACACGGGATGTTTTATTCTGAAAAGTAAAGTCTTTTCCTACTTCCTCTCCCATTCGTGCTAAATTGTGCTGAATTTATGCAACCCTGCTGCGGCATCCGCCAGAAAGAAATGTTTCGGATTCACTCCGACTCAACGCAATGCTGTTGTTCCGAATCCAGTGCAAATTCGGGGTGAGTCCACTTCATAGCAGCAGCAGAGAATTGTCACAAAAAAGCAACAATAAAAAACATTAAAATGTCATATACTGTACGTTAAATCCCCCTTTGTTCTTCCCTGTCTGTGAGAAAACTGGCCACACTAGCATGTCTGCTGCCATTCATTATCAGCTTCCTCTCCTTTTTTTAGTTGTCTCTATTCTGACATATCTCCACTGCAGACCCTTATTGTTCTTACTTTCTGATTGAGACATTTTTGAGAGCAGTACAGTGGCTGTCTTATTGGCTACTCTATATAAAAATATTTTAGGAACAGATTTTGCAGCCTGAAAACTTGCATTTATTTTCAGTGAATTTTCAATGAGACGGTATTTCATTTCAGTTTACATGTTTCCGTAAATCTCTGACGACATATTTCAGTCATTTTATATCTTAATGTAACATATTTCTTGCATATATCACTTTTAAACCTATCAGCTCCACACGACTGTGCGATTTGTTTAATCAAGACAGAGGGAGGAAGTAAAACGACTAAAAACAGGTTAGATTATGACAGAAAACACATAGGCTCCCCTGTTTACCTGGTATTAGAATGCGTTTTCTGTTTTCTGTGCACTTCACCACATGCATTTACACCTGGTATTAACATGATCATGATCCGACTGCTATCCAGTCACGGTCATCGCCCTCCCCCTCTTCTTGTGCAAAGATCTCCAGTAGCAGGCTACAGCGTCACATCCTGTGTGTCGCCATAGTAATAACAACAACAACAACAACAACAATGTTAGCTGCACTTGAAGTCGTACTATTGTATGGACTCCTCTTTGCTTTTTTTCAAGCAGGAGAAGAAGTCCAATAAAAGCAGAGGAGATGTTAGCTGTGCTCAGTACGTCTCCGACGACCTCCCGAAGTAGTTTGGCAGATCACAGAAAACACGTTTTGATGCCAGGTGTAAAGGGGCCGAAGTGGCTCCCATGACCAGTTTCAGAAGTGAATTCTACTGCTCAGAAAATCCTCCCCCACCCCTGCTCTGCTGCTGTATACACTAAAACGCTACTATCAGTCAGATCAGTCAGCATATACATTTGTTATTTCATCATAATCGCAGAGTAGTAGCACTGTAGCTCTGAGTTATTATCAGTGAAAGTAAGACATTTTATTTGGAAGAAAGAAAAAGATTTTCAGAAGAAAAAAAGAATAAAATGCAGACACATGTATGTACAAGTTTACAGCATTTACTTAAGAGGTTCAGGGAAAGAAACCAAACACAAACATTACACAGCAGCAGAGTCAGAGGAGTGTGACACTGTTGAACTCTGCGCGGCGTGTCCGAGCATGCACAGGGACTCGGCTAATATGGACACATTCCCGTCTTCACACACACACACACACACACATGCACACAAACCTCTTCCTTTCACTGATCAACACACTGACTCATGGAATGAACACTTCAAATGAGGCCAAAGTGTGAGGCATCTGGAAAGCATCTCCTGCCTTGGATCCTTCTGAACTCTCCAGCCTCTTCAAACCTTTTGTCGCCATGCTGTCCAAGCCGTGCCATTTTCATTCCAGGGCGGCCGCTCGGCTCTTCCACCTGTCATCTGCACTCTGAGCTCTCTGCGGCCGACCTGCTGACAGCCGCTGAACGTGAGGAGAGTCACAACACCAGCGCCGGGGGAGACGTGCATCGATATGGCCCCCACATTTTCTATTTAGCTGCCACTGTGTTCCCCTGCTAATGCAGTGTTCATTAGTCCTGCACAATTAAAACTAAACTTTATAGGAACTAATCTTTGTGAAGGTTATGGCAGGAATTTAGTGGAATATCAATGATTGGCAAAGCTTAAGCCCAACATACAAATGAATGATAAGTGATTAAGGAATTAGAAATAATACTGTCTAAAGCATCAAAACAACTTTGGTTAAGTTACTTATTTGTTGGCATGTCGGAGGTAGAAAGGATGACCTTTAACTTTTATTCTGGACAGTTTTTTACAATTAATTTACTTATAGCTACTTAAACAACATAAAACTATCTTTTATAATATGATCTATGCATATTGCTGTAGCACAAGTTCTGTCAAAAAATGGTTGTTGATAAGTATCCTTGGGCATTTCTAAGTGTTTATACAGAAAACCTGATCCATGGATATGCAGGGTTTGTACCTGTGCAAAACAGACTACATCAAAGCCCACAACAGGACACTGTGGAGGGTAAACAAGTATCTCACTGGTTATTTGCACTTGTTTTTAGTGAATGTGTAGGGAAAAACATGAGATAAACATCACAGAAAGACATATTCAAAAAACAGGGCATGTGCAAACAAGCATTTAGTTCAAAATATATAATTTTGATCAGGCAATGTTGTAAAATCTATGTATAATGTAACATAGAAAATATAACTTTTTGGCTAATAAATACATCCCAGAATGATTTTACAGCGGGCAGTTTGAGCTCTGCCACTCTGCTGGAGACAGTTTGCACTTCACTCTAAAATTTCAATTTGTTTCTTGCCGTTTCCTCAAGTGTCCACCCTTGATGCTATAATTACATTTGGGCTAAAGGGTCTACAGTATTTCAATTAGTGAGAACAGGACACACCTCTCTGGTGCAGCCCCAATTCAGTCTCAGACTGACATGAAAGCGGCGCCGTCATATGACCACATGATAAGGCCGACCAAGCAGGACACCCAGCTGGGTGTAATTTCACAGAAAATATTGCCTAGTTAAAGCACTACAACAGCGAAATTCACCTCGGTGCAAAACTTTACTAATGAAGAAATTGCATTACATGGCAGTATTATTCCAAATTATGCATGCAGGAATAATTAGAAATAGAATAAGCAAATATTTAATGTCTGTCTCTCTGCAGGTGACAGTAAATTGTCTTTGCCAGGGTTCCTCGGTGAAAACACAACATATAAAAGAAGAACCATTAGCCACTGAACAACTACATTAAAGAACTATTTAAGCTCATCACACACAGCATGCAAACCTTCAGGGCTCAGACATAAACTGAAGAATCTCATATATTCAACACATCACCAACACGACATGATTTGCAGTCATTAGCGTTCGCCTCGTTTCAGCGGGGGTTGGAGTTTGATCCGTTGCAGTTTTGTTACTTTTATGAAGCCCTGATAGAGATCTGAGGGTTTTTCACAGGATCGTCTCCTTCACAGTGCCCTCAGCCACCATCGACCAGACAGGTGATATATGAAGTTCAAGCCATTGATGTCAGCCCATAATAATCCCCAGACAAAGCTGAGTGTGTTTGGAGAAACTCAAACACTACCACCATGGCTCCGCTTTCAATAAAGCCCGTGCAGAATCATTCATTCATTCATTCATCAGCTTATATCTGAGATCCTCTGCCTGAGTTGCTTTGCCCTCACCTTGACGGATGCTGAGGGAAGATCAGGTTAATGGCCATTAACAGTAAAGATGGTGATGCTGATGGATTTCTCTCTCGATAAGGCAGAGGAGGCTTGATCCAGCTTTTGCTGTCAGTGTCAGTATAACAGCTGTTATACAATATAATGAAGTGATAAGAATAAAGTAATGCTATAACAATGGTTTTGTAATGGCATGCATTTCATTATTTCTTTAGTAATTACCATGTAATAGATTGATAATAATAATAAAAATGTCCATGGGGCATAAAAGATGATCAGTTTTATCATAAATTTTAATTTGCAAACATTTCCAAGTTTCCATGGGGGCAAAAATGGTGTGGCAAGTTCTGATGTCTCGCCAAAAAAACAAACAAAACTGTTAGAAAGAACTTTACACTATACAAGGTCCAGTCGGAACCAAAGTTTTATAGCATTCAAAAAAGGCCCGTGTTAAAGCTGTCTATGTGGAAATATTCCATTTTCAACGCAGCACGGTGGATAGAAAAGACCATATTTTACAGTTTCTTGTGTCGTTCTGACAGGGATTATTGGAACTTCCTCAAATATATTCACTCACTTTTTGCTTTAGTACTTTATTCTTCGCATGAGGGCTGTGGTGGGGGGTGGACAGGGGACTGGGATCAAACTGGGATTCCAAGCTGCTACCTTCTTGCTGTGAGGCAACAGTGCTAGCCATTACTCGCCGTGTCACCACAGTACCATCCCAGCTTTCATCATAGCAAATGTTGATTCAGGCGAGGCTGACATAAGTGTGTACTCTGCGGCAGATGTACATTGCTGGAAGAAGATGAGCGTTAGCAGCCGGACGGTCACCCTCAAGCACCAGTGGACAAAGTCGAGGAAGTCTGCAGTGTTGTTGGGTCAAAGGCCAGTGCTGTGGACCCATAAATGCTTGGGGCAGGTCAGGGTGGCATCTGGCTGTAGATGTATTAACCTATAACCAAAGTCACGCTAGTAAACACAAAAATATTTGGAATTAGGAATAGAATTAGTTGTATTTGCAGTGCGAAGTCACACCAACCGGAGCAGAGGACAGCACTATCTGTGGTGGTTTGGTACCTTTCTCGAGGCACCCCACCCTTGACCTTTGACCCGGACTTTTGAAGATAGGTTGAACCTACAAGCCTTCGGTTACAAACCCTTTTCCCTTTCATTTAGCCATGGGTTGCCAAACTATGAGGTTCCACTAAGATTTGGTTTGTGTTTGGTGTGTCATATTAAGCTGATTTAAAGTTTTACAATATTTCTACAAGAGAATCTCATTTTGGTGAATTCTTGGAGTGTATGTTACCTTTATATGTGTTTCTAAAAGTAAATGCATGATGTCTGACATGTTTTAGAAAGAATACTGGTCTGTCTTTGACTAGTCTCTCTTCCCAACAGCTGTTTATTGTCCAGTTTAGCTAATCTGAAGAATCTAGATAAGGGGAACAGCAGTACTTAGGAAGGAAGTACCCTTATAGGACGATCAAGCCGAGCAGCCAGCATCCTCCGTTTCTCACATCTCCAGCTGCTGAGGATCTAAAACCTGAGAGGAGATAGGGGCCAGAGGAAGGCATGTTGAATCACACATTTGACGTCTGACTTTGCTCTAATCTGGCAATCTGCAGCATGAATGATGGTGGTTAATGGGGTGTGGATGGTAGTTTCTCACTAAGTGCCATCATTCATATATTTCAAGCCTCGGTGGTTTTGCTTCAACTGTCAGAAATGAAATGCTTAATTGGGGGAAAAAAATGCTCCAAGAGGATGGTTCCACGGGAGGCTTCGGCTATTTCCTATTCCCATCATGAAGAAAATGGCCAGTCAGCAAAACAGTCCTGAGTAAGTGCAATATAAATATAAAGTAAGAAAGCAAACAGGATTTGGTTCATCCATATTTTTCATACATTCTTCAACATGTAGCTTCAATTACCAAGTCTGTGGTTCTCACTTTGGTCGGATGAAAGATAGAATGAATGAATGAATAAGGTTTGTCAGGCCTCAGCACAAAGGGCAGAGCAAAACAAAGTAAAATGACACACAACAAACAAAGCACAGTTTACGTGATTCACTCCGTACAGAGCAACACACTCACATTTATGTGGAAAACAGGGACATTTCATGGGTTTATGGGATTTTGGTGGTAAAAGGAAACTTGACTGTTGTGATTCATGGTTTATGAAGCTTCTGGAGACAAACTGTCCTGATCCTTCGCTGTGGGACTTGACTTTTATCTTGTGTCTCCTTGTGCATTTTGTTATGTTTACTTCCTGTTTGATTTTTTTGCTTGTGTCTCCTTTCAGTAAGTCTTTTCTCTGTCTGTGTCTACCTGTGTTCACTTTGTTTTCACCTGCTTCACCTGCTCATTTACTTTCCTCTCCCCTGTATTGAGTCTCCACTCACCTTGTTCTCCATTTTAGACTGTTCAAACCTTCCACACCATTACTTTATTTATTTATGTTTGGGACTCTGACACCTTTCTTGGGATTTTTGTCATCTTTTATCTGAATCTCTTCATGGGAAACTAACTAACTGCTTTTCGACCAAGTAAATTTAGAATTTTCTAATCCATGTCGAACATAACTGGTGGTTCTTGGAGTGTAAAGCAAACAGTATCTGTGCTCCTCAAACTAACTTTCAACATGACAGATAACAGATAAACATGCGGTAAAGAGAGACATTCGCCACCAACATCATGTTGATATGATATGATTTAGGGCAAAACTTCTGCCACTGTTACAAACTCACAAGTTAGAGACCCAGAAGCAAACTTTACTGCAGGGTTTCTCAATCCTGCTCCTGACAAAGTTTTAGATGTTTCCCTGCTCCTACACACCTGAATCAAATGGTCAGCTCATCAGCAAGCACTGCAGAAGTCTGATAACAACCCAGTTATTTGAATCAGGTGTGTTGCAGCAAGGAAACCTCCAAAAACATGCAGTGCAGTGGGTGAAACTCCAGTGTTGGTGTAAGTACAGAGGTAAAAGAAAAGAATCTGCAGGCAAAAACAGTCAAGAAACATGGAAAATGATCATACGCTCAAAAACTTGTTGGGGAAAAAAGAAAGGACAATATGAAAAGGTGAGTGTATATACGTAAAGTAAGAGATAACAATAAACAGGTGCAAACAATAAGAGTGGGGTTGGGTAAAAAAAGAATGAATGTCAAAATAAGAGGAAATCACTGATGATGAGTAAAAATACTAAATTAATGCCACAGCATGAGACAGCTACACTGTAGGCGCATTGTGTTTTTGAAATTACTACTTAATTAAATGTACCACCTAACAGTGTTTAACAGCTAAGTTCATTTAAAGGGCGGAAAAAGTAACCGTATCAGATTTATACAAACTTAAGATTGTGGTATTAAGGTGGCCGTAATGAATGGAAAAACTAACCATAATAACTTCATATTCAACTGACCAACTTTCACTCACTCATCATACGCTCAAAAACTTGTTGGGGAAAAAAGAAAGGACAATATGAAAAGGTGAGTGTATATACGTAAAGTAAGAGATAACAATAAACAGGTGCAAACTTAAGATTGTGGTATTAAGGTGGCCGTAATGAATGGAAAAACTAACCATAATAACTTCATATTCAACTGACCAACTTTCACTCACTCATTCCTCATGTGTTCACTAAGGCCTGTGTGATGCATGACTGTCTTTAAACCAGTGAAAGCAGCTGCCTCTTCCCTCCTCGGCCGACTCCCTGCTCCCACCGCCACTAATTGAAAACTAAACTTTTCTGTCAATGTCAGCAACATGGGCGCCAAACCAATAGCATCCAATCAGCTTAATTCGCACCGGGCTGTGGCGGCGGACTCACGCTGATCGTGGCCTCTTGTTCAAAATGAACTCTGGATCTCAGTCCTTCCTCGGTGGTCTGCTCCACCTCCTCCCTCCCAAAGTGAAGAGCTCAGCAATGCAAGGGATGTGCTGCAAGAAATGTTTTCTCAACCAGCCATAGCATCTTGTTTTCCTCCAGACAAGATAATATTTTAAGCAAATAAGTAATAATTACATTTGCTTACTTGACAATGAATTATTCACTTATTAAAAGGTCTACTATGTGAGATTAAGGAGGGTTAATTGGCAGATGTGTTTCCACAGCAACCAAAGTGTACACTTCACGTTGTGAAGCAGAAGCCTATTACATAAAGGAAAAAGAACAGCATCCTTTTTGGTATGCAAAGGCCACCATAGTTTTCTAACATGCATAGGAAAGAGGGAGGGGTCTCACCTCTAGATGTCACTATTTCTTACTCACTGCACCTTTTTAAGTCACACCGAAAATTACTGGAATGACATTATGAAATAAAGCATTGTTGAATTCTATTCATTGTTATAGATAAACTAGTATCTTTCAAAAAGGACACAATTTTGGACAATTGTTTTTACAATAATTCAGTCTTACAAGAGTAGGTTGCATATTTGTAGCATCGCCGTCATTTCTTGCAGTGTGTCCGATGCCATGCAGTTGCTGCCTAAGCAGGCGGACTCTCTAATGAACCAGCGGGTATCAGCAGATGTGGGTCTATAACCTAATTTCTCCCTCAGCTATAGAGCAGATCCTATGGCGTGTAAGTGGTCTTGATGGATGAGCACTACAGCTCATCATACCCGCGCCACCATCAGCACCAACCCCCAGCACCCATCATCTCCATCTCCAATATCCTCCCATAACCAAGTAACTGCACATTTTAAAGGTTCTCTGGCTGACTTCTACTGTGTGTGTGTGTGTGTGTGTGTGTGTGTGTAACGTGTCAAACATGGCTATTCTGGGTATTTTCACAACATTATAATGTCATGGCCGTGTCTGACCAGTGATGCTTGAAATATCAGGGCATTTTTGTGAGCAAAGTGCTAGTAAATGGAATTTGAGTAAGGATTGTTCAACGTGAGTTCTTCTCCTGGACAAGTGAACAAAAAGCAAACCCCAGGAAAAAATGTTACAAGATTCTATTTCGCTAAAATGACCAAAACAATTTACTTAATTTTTTCATTTGTCACCAAATAGTAACTACAAACCCAATTTGAAGGCACCATAAATAAAGTAATTTTTATCTAAAATATCATTATATCAACTTGAAGTTGCTATGGCCAAACTAACATCAGTTTTAACATATTTCCAAGCCCAGGCCCACAAATCCAAACACACATCCAAAAACATGTGACATACACAAACCCAAACACACACAATACGGCGTCTCCTCTGGACATATCCTCTGGACATATCCTCTGTCCCTCTCAAGGGCAGGAAAGCTGTGGTCGCTGCTGCTGCACGACCGAGGGGACCATGTGTCCAGGCGTCCATATGGGGTAATCTGAGTAAACTCAGAGTAAGACCACTGTGTGTCCGTGCACTCTGTTGACTGTTTCAACAGACATGTTTTCCCAAAGCAGAAAAAAAGGTACACTAAGAGGGGTTGCCTTAAGTCATGGCTCAGTTCACTGAGCTAAGTCACTGCAGGAATCTGATCCCTCTCACTTAAAGACTGTGTTTAAACCTCCCCTCCTGGCAGACTGTAGAATTTAACCTTTGGTTTAATTAAAGTGGTAATTAAGTTTACAGATTTTGTACGAATGCAAATGATTTATTTATTTTTTAAATCAATTCCTGTGAATGCTATAAGCTTCTGTGTCTAAATGACGTCTGGATTTTTATTTTGCCCTCCCTTCAATTCACCTGTGACTGCAGCCGTAATCAAAAATGCAAATCACCCAAGTGGCTCGATCAACATTAGAATAATGATCCATTAGAATATAAGCACACTGCGACAAATGTGGGATAATTAACCAGTGTAAAACATGTACTGTTTATTTGTTTAACCTCAAGACACAAAGATGGCTCCCCCTTCAACATTACAGGTGATTTATGATTGAGTACTGATTGTGTTGTCAAAGCTGAGTCTGGATTCCTTTAGAGAGAGACAACAAATAGTACATTGTTTGATAAATCCGCTCCAAATTTTGATCTACTTTGTACCTGAATGAGACAAAAAGCCTGAAATAACCTCTGACCCGTTAAATGAATGGTCAACTTCCTCCTAAAACAGTTGTTTTCAAAAGAAGGTAAAATAATTGATTTCTAGGGTCAACTCATATTATCATCAATATTTAAGCGAGCGGCGGCATTTGAGTGGTATTTAAGGACTGTTTTGCTGACGCTCTGACCTTAAGTGTCTCATTCTGGAGACGAAGCGGAGATGGTTTTAGGGCTCAGCTGGGTCAATAATGAGACACACACAAGTCAATTAATGCCATAAAGTGTCTTTTCTCCTCTTTCTCCAGTTCTTCCCGAGTGACAGACTGAACTCTCAACACCATCTGCTGAAAAGTCTCCCTAAACTTGACCCGTCCACCCCGAGGGGTTGCTTGACCCCTGCTGCCAGATCCTTCTCGCTGGACCGTCCAGAGAACACGGGCGTGGACGTGAGTTGGCCTGGAGAATCTTCAACCTGCGTCAAAACAAAAAGCAGTAAAAAAAAAAAAAGACAGAGGCTGAGACATTAACAGCCCATTAATCTGCCAGAAAGTTCCACAAGTGCTCTGTCTTTGCTGCTGTTTAAGCTGACGGACATGAGGGCCAGACATCATGTTACCCAGAATGCATTCCACACAGGCGTCTGAGTAAGGTGCACTTTCACTGACTCACACTGTTGATTATGCTGGATCTGTTTTTCATCTTTTCTCACACAGTTTCAGTCCATGTCTGAGATGCCCAGAGGCTGCACGCAGACCAGCTTTTAATTAATTATACAAGGGATTTTTTTTTTCCTTTTTCTTTCATTTAAAAACAGGAAAATAATTCATTGCATCTCCAATATTGTTTTAGAAACAGCGGCAACGACAGGATACTCATTAAATGTAGGAACATTTGCATGTTCTCTCCTCTGAGGGATTTGTGGGGCAGCAGCGTTCATAAACACGTTAATAATAAAATTCTTTTTATTACTTCTGCTGATGAAAATTCAGGATAAGATCCATTCCATTACACAAAATCTTAGTTTACTCCATTTGTCCTCATGAAGGTTCAGTAAGGTTCAAACTAAGATTAAGTGCAGGGTGCCAAAAAGTGGAATGTTGTTGCTTTACAAACTATATATCATAACATGTCATCTCAGAGATGATAAATGTTATTGTGAGTCTGTCGGTGCAGAAATATCTGACACAGCAACATCATGATTGACACAAAGTGATAAACGTTAATGCAGGAGAGTCAGAGATGTTGTTTTTTTTTTTAACCCCCACAGGTGGTAGATTCCAGTAGGTGTATTTCTGTCAGTCTGCTTTCAATTTAAATAAAAACACTTCAATGGAAACACGGGAATTCTAAATAGTATTAAAATATTGGCATTAAGTTTTTGAGGGAGGTGGAAAAGTTGGTGTATCAACAAAAGGTGCAGTAGATGTGAATAAATGGGACAGTTTGGAAATAGTTTGAGCACAAAAAAGAGGAAGTTTAAAAATCTTAGAAGTAAAAACATGACCTGGGGAAGAGCAGTCATCACAAAACACACTTCTGTGCATACATTCATGATTCCCAGAGGATGCATCCTAATGGCTTTGGTGATCATCCAGCTTTACGTTTGGCAAAATACAAATTCCTGTGGTTCAATTCTTTTGCAGATCAAGATATGACCTAAATGACTAAACCCATGCTGGATCAGACAACAGTTAGAGATGTGGTGCAGATCAGCAGCAGATGACTTGGGTGTCTATCCGGCTGAAACACTGGGACCTGCAATTCTCTCTGCTGGACAATAGATAACATGCTGCAGCTATTGATCTCTGCTGGTAGTTTAGGTTTTGGGGTGAGGGGCGCTCTATCAGGTTTCCAGACACAACTGCTCAGTCTGCCTGGCCGAGAAGCTGCCGCGTCTTTAGAGCCCCTCTTATTTTCCCAGAGCTGCTCATCAGAGGAGGCTCCTTCAGAGAATATGACCATCCCAAAGTTGCTTCAGAAAATAGCCTCATTACACCACATCATTAACAGTCAGACGGTGTTGGCTACATCTGTTTGCATGTGTCGTTGATTCATCTGTTGACAAGTCAGTGTACTCTATGCGGCCCCAGTCAACAACAGATTATCTAGACTTGCTCAGATTAAAGAAAAACTCAAAAAAAAAAACAAAAACAAAGCAAGTCATGCATGAAGGAAGAATTTTAAATTTGCTGACATGAGACGAACTGGCAAAAACTGAAAGGTGGGCAGTGGCTAAATAGTGAGGTGAGTAAACTGAACACAGGTGAAACTAATGGGGGGGGGGGCATGTAATCAAAGTGGCGGGAAAACACAGGAAGTGAAGCAATCTGAGATGAGAGAGAGTTAAGAAAATAAATTTAAGGGGTAACAAAAACAAGGTCTCAGCCTCAGGGTCATTACCATGCAGGGACTTTTGCATGCACAAGTGATTGAATATTATTTTAATTGTCTGTCAGATGTGCATACAAATTAATTAATTAATTAATGATGCATGTTCATATCTCACCATGATGGAATATCTTTTTAAAGCAGCATTCATGTCTTTTATTACTGGAAAACCGGTCTATTGTCAATTTTTTTTTTATTTATTTTTTTTTTTTAGAATGAGTTTTAAGGTTCTGCTTTTTTTTTATAAAGCCTTGAATGGTCTTGCCCCATTTTACCTCAGTGATCTTCTACATGTTTTTTCACTGTCACGATCACTGAGGTCTGCAGAACAATCTCTTTTTGTCGTACCTAAGTTGAGATTAAAACAATTTAATGTGTTTTATTTATGTGTGTATGTGTATATGTATATGTGTATGTATATACAGTATGTATATAGTTTATTGACATTGTCTCTGTGTTTTAGTGGTCATAGATTCCATTTTATATCACTTTATTTTTTTATTCAACTTTATGTATTAATGTGATGTATAGCACTTTCTATAGCACAAAGTTCTATAGAAATAAAATTGGATTGGATTGGATTGGATTGGATTGGATTGGACACTGGAAGAAGATGGTAAATCAGTTGGTGAAGGAGAAGGCTGTAAAAAAAACAAAAATGTCAGTTTGAATGAAAACATTCATCTAAAGGGTTAATTGTCTTCTGCAATAGCACAAAGTTTCAATTTTGTAAATTATCTTCTGATTTGATGCAAAATAGACAAGAAAATATGTCACATATGAGTGGACACCAGTGTGATTGACAGTTAGTATTGTCCTATAGGAGCCTGAGTGCAGGTGACAACTCTGAACAACACCACTAGCAAAATCACAATTCGGAGTCTTCAGATTCTTACGGTCGACGCCATGAACCAGTCAGCACGTACATACAAGTACTTGCATCCTTTTCCGTCTAATTAGGCCAAAACACAGCCCCATAATTTTCAAATAAAAACAGAAACGGCAGCATTTTTAAGTCGATCCAGAGCAAAATGTTTGCGTTTTAAATAAAAAAGACGAATGTGGATGCAGATGAAGACAGATGCTGACTGTTCTTTCTGTTCAGTGCTTGAATTCATTATACTGAGCCCTGCATTGAGCTCCTGTCTCACTCACATTTACAATGGGATGAATAGATGCTATAGCTAATTTCAACCCACTATACCAGCTACCATTATCACAGTGAGAGACCCTGGCAGTGGGCCTGATTATAGATACTGCAGTGTTATTTGAGAAATTGCTCATTTGGCAAATGCGTATGGACGAAACCTTAATGCTCATTTTCATCGATGCCTTTCAGGGGATTTGTTTTTTAATTTAAAGAGACAAAAGAAAATCACCAAAACAAAAGACATAATCGTTGACATGTAACGAGTAAGAGTACAGTTGAGCCTCACATTCAACCTCGATAGACAAATTCCTCAAAACAAAAACACATGACTCACCAGGGAAATAAGCAAAAGCGAAGCTAATGATGGTAAGAACTTAATGTAGCGGATACATCGGCGAGACTCCTCCCCGACGGTGCAGGTTTGGCGCTGTGTGCATGCGTACTGTCCATTTGGGACAGGTGAGCTAATTTACCATGCCGGAGAACAACGGCGCACGGCCCTAATGATCACCAGGGTCTGTCCCTCTATACAACAATCACGCTGCGGTCTGTCACTAAAGAAGAAGTAGAACTTAATTTGAAGCCAAACCTGGAAAATGACCTTTCACTGTCATTTAATGTCAGTCTGGAACAAAATGTGTGGACAGTCGACTGTCCTGGAGTTATAAGAAGACATGTTACAGCTGCGGGGAAGCATCGCATAGTCAAAAATCACTGGGCTCTGCCTTATTTTCTCACTTCTTCTTCTTTGTCTACTGAGCCACATTTGAAGGATGTGCAGTGCATGATGGCTGTATTCGGCATTTTAAAACTCTTTTTATGGGAATCTAAAATGCTGCACCAGTGAGGAGGGAAGGCATATCTGGAGCAGAAATGTAAAAAGCAGAAATGGAGTCGTATGTGGTCATCCTCTGTCTCACACATACACAGAAGACAATCGCTAGCCCACCATACTTCCTGTAAAGTTGTGCCAGAACTCCTGTTTTGGCCCACAGTCATGACATGACACGATACACGACCAAAACAGAGACGAATGTCACGCGGTGAGAGGAATCACTGTCACATCAATTAAACCATGTGAGAGGATATTGACAGACAAAACCGTGACTCCTCCTGAAATGAGCTCTTTTCTAAAGGTGCTGTAATTGATTGATGTGAATGATGAACCCTGGACTGAAGTTTCAGCTGCTGCTGCTGCTGCTGCTGCTGCTGCTGCTGCTGCTGGTGGTGGTGGTGTGTCTCCAAAAGTCTTCCCCGGGGAAACATCTTCTCCACCTCGGGCCCCTGGCCTTCTCAGTAACGCTATATCCACATCAGAAAGACTGGGCCCATTGATTTAGCACTTAGCTCCATCGTCCCATATGAACAGTTATCATTTCTGGCTGGGGGCCAAAGTCTAGGCGTCAAAGTTACCGATCAATGACCTGAACTTTGGAAAAGGGGGTGGCAGTTTAGAATGAGGTGTAGATTACAGAAAACATGGTGTAAGAAGGAGCTGGTGATATTGGTTCTAAGAACAAAAAAAACTTTAATTGCCTTTATTTGTTGTCAACAATTTTGGGTTTTCTTGCTACAAAACGGATCGTGATATCTTTGAAAGAGATCCCAGTGTGATTCATGGAACAGAACAATTCCTTTCTCGTATTTGTGCTGTTTGGAGTGCCTTCTCCTTTTACATTCCCTGTTTTCCAAGAGCACCCAACATACAGATAAACATTTTTGCTGTTTGGCTGTCACCTGAGCAACCGGTTATCTCTCATTTTTGTCGATCCATAGGCTAAAAGTTGAAAATAAGTGATTGTATCTGGGTTATAAGTGAAACACTGAGGAAAATATTCTCTCATCTATCTGAGGAATGGTTATGCTTAGGCAGGTAAACATTAAGTTGTGTTTTGGAAACTTCATCGGTATGATGAGAAAACAGGGAAACTTAATGTTAATTCAATTCAATTCAATTTTATTTGTATAGCCCCAAATCACAACATACGTTATCTCAAGGCACTGTACATAATAAGGCCAAAACCTTTACAATATTACAGAGAGAAAAGAAACCCAACAGTTCACACAATGAGCAAACACTAGGGGGCAGTGGAGAGAAAAAACTCCCTTTTAACAGGAAGAAATCTCTGACAGAACCAGACTCAAAGATGTGCGGTCATCTGCCTCGACCGGTTGGGGTGAGAGGAAAATGGGGGACAGAGGAGAGGTGGGGGACAGAAAGGGGGGAGAGAAAGAAAAAGAGGGAGGTGAGGGAGAGACAGAAGAGAGAGACCAGGAGCAAATATACAACAGTTGTATCAAGTTTAGAATCAGTTAAGTCATGTTTATAGAACTACGGTGTCGTTTATACAAGCAGCAGCAGAGATTATTGTTAAGAAATTGTACTGTTGAACGTTTAATCAAAGCATAATAATAATGACTGCAGTATTAATTTTAGTGATAAAAATAATTAACTGCAAAAATCACATGTGCTTCACAGAGCTGGGAATCCTGCAACTGATGGTTTGGTAACTTAAATTGAAAGTAAGTGTCACCTGATTGTCAAGTTGTGGATGATGAGGATAAATCAGGGAGTGAATGTGGGTAATGTTTATGTGTCTGGGTTTAGGGCTTTAAAAGTACGGTGTATCCAGAGCAGAAATTTAGCATTTTTAAAGAGAACATAAAGTAGCATGGATGTTGCCTTTAAACTAACTATAGGACCTGTTTTTGTGTGCATCATGGCTTGTCATGTCATGGCATCAGCTGACGTCTCCGTCCTGCAGACAACCTTCTCTTTTCAGTTGAGCAAGTTTTGGTTGCACTCCTAATTCCTGGACAGTCTGTTTAAGCACTCTCCTGGGACTGCGAGGCAGCATGGCAGAGCAGATGGGAAGTTTAGCTTAGAAATCTTCTGCATGAGACCTGAGATCTGGCCCCTTTCTCAGAGGGGGGTGGGGGGGGGGCGCAGTTTGTCTACATGTTTTCATGTCTCAGTTACTGACTCGGTCTTTGTCACTTCTGAGATTTCACTTCGCTGAGAAAGTCGCCCGTAGTCCTGAAGAAGCTCCACCAAGGAGGTTACGTTTATTTGTAAATGTGTCTGTCCTTCTCTTAGCAGCTTCCTGTCTCGAGGTTTCTGCCAAATCAATCTGAATTTCACCCATGCATGTTTTCATTCACGTTTGGTAAGGCTCTACTCAACGATGACGTAACACAAATTACCATATCTTTGTCGAAACTCATTGGATGAGAACAAAATTTGACCTGTGGATGCCGGACCTGAAGTTTCAACTGGATCTGGTCATAATTACGATTTTAACAAGTTCATATTAACTCAGGATGAATCTTGTCATGTGTATGTAAGATGGTAATAGCTGTAAGCAGTTAAAGTTCTATGTTTGACGTTACGTTTAGAACATTTTAACAAAACAAGCACAAAAAGTAACAAAGCACAAACCCCATTGAAAAGTGCCATTATACAACCATATTTATGGATAGTATTTTCAAAAACCCTCACAAATTTTACATACTTGTCGTGTAAATTCTGAGGGGACGCACATCCAACACACCAAACAGATGCAGAAAACATGGAAAAGCCATGATGTGTACGTGTATGTAAAGTAAAAGTACTGTACTTCTGTATGTCTGCAGCGTATCAGGCTGCAGTCTCATTCAAAGACAGAGCAAAGAAGTAGAGGCACATTAGTATTAATGCCAGGCTCCAAAGACTGCAGTTAAATGTTCCGCTTCATTTCAAACATGCTAGATACAGTTACACCGGTTATTTTTAACTCTGCTTTATGGAACATTTATAATTCAAATGGTTGGCATTTAAGGCATCAGGTTATAGTCCAGGTGGTATACTGTATATTTTCCTCTGTATTAATGCTTCGATTTACAAGCAGTGGCTTGGAACGATTTTTTTTTTTTATTTCCTCCTCAGACATTCCGGCCTGGATGAATATCCCTCGTTATTCAGTTTAAGAATAAACACATTTCTCAACCTAATATTTTTCCTCCCCGAAGGAAGCGCGTCCCGGTTAATCAAACGTTATTACCCGTTATTGGAGATACTATTAAGAGATGAGCGGTTTCTGAGTGGAGTCATTTAGTATCTTCTTCCCACGTTGTTTAAAATTGGGACGGGTAAATGGTGTTATCATCGTGTGGTTAATTCACCTAATAATTTCTCATTTATTTAGATGATGAGATCTATAGCTCAGCTCACCCAGATAATTGTCGACCTGTGGATTAAGACTCTTTTTTTTTTTTTTTTTTTTTTTCCAAACGTGACTCTACATCATTTTACATTTACATCATTTCTCCTTGGCAAATTGAATTTTTTTTTTTTTTTTTTTTTCCAAACGTGACTCTACATCATTTTACATTTACATCATTTCTCCTTGGCAAATTGAACATGATCAAATAAATTCATGTATAAAAATTTAAATATTAATCATATGCTTTTTTTTTCCTTTAAGCAGTTTCTTAGTGACCAGAGATACAATGGGTTGCAGAAGATTTATGTGATTCCAGCCTCAACAAACTAAGTGCTTTGCACGAGCAAAATCCTCCAACTCTCTTTCTCCCCCCTGCATCTGCACTTACTGTGGCTCCTCTGTTCCACAGTCTGACGTTTGCAGTTTCATTTGAATGCAAGTGCAGAACGTGAATGACAAACGTCTCATACCGAAGCCAACGTTTAATATTACACACAAATGAATAGATAGAAGAAGAGGGATGTTAGGCTGCACAAGAGAGAGGTAAGGAAAAATGTCACCTGAAAGCTCCACATGTGTAAATCTCCTGCGTAATTTCAGCCCGGAATAATGCAAAATATTCGCTGCTGACACTGTGAGTGAAACTCAACCTGCATTTTATTGTTTAAAGCTGAAATATACACTTGTACGTCAGTGATGATAAAAAAATAAGATATTGATGAGAGTATAAAAACATAAATATAGAATATACATTTATAGGCATTCTTTTACCAGACTACATACAGCATGAGCTTGATATTTACAGCATAAACAGGATTGAGTATGAGATGTTAAACACTGCAGTGACTGCAGTGTATAGGAGGACACAAGTTCAGTAGAGGAAGCATTCATTGAAATGTTTAAATGGAGCGGTAAATGTTGAAGAACTGCATTGTGGCTACCCAACTTCCCTTTGCTAGCATTTTAGAAACTGAAATATGTGAAATCAAACATGACACCACCAAAACGGACCTGACGGGTGCAACACTCGTATCGCCATCAATTTACAAACAAAAATAACACACAGAGGCCGATACAAAAGTGAGTATAGGATTTAATTAACCTTTATTTTCACCAAAATTAGCATTCATGTTAGCATCTCAAGACAGCTTGTCCGCTTTTATGTATGCAGTGGAATTCAGCGCACCACTTAAAAACAGGGCTCAGTATATCCACTAATATGACATTCTATGCATTTGAATCCACTTCAAAAGGTGTCCTGACACTGAAACTTCACAACAATTCACCCTAAGTCGATTTCTGGCGAGGAGATTCTCCTGAATATCACACTCGCCGCCGTGAAGCCAATCTGACTCGCGGATCTTGCAGTAAAAGCAAGCGATGAATTCATCTTTGCTTATATCTCATCGTATCCTGCAGTTACAGAATAAAGTACATGCCATTTAATATGAAAGGAGTAATATTAACAGTAAGAGGCGACCGGGAGGGGAAACAACATCATGCAGCACTTCTAAACTCAGGCTGTACATCTCAGTTTAAGGGCCCTTGTAAAGACTTCCAGAGTTTTGTGCTGCGAGCCAGGAGAAAATTGGGTGCCATTGCAACAAATGAATACCACCGTGTCTTGGAGGCAAATGAAAACCCTTCACTCTGAGTGGATCTGAGCAGCCAGGAGTCATCGGCAGTTCTCCCTGGTGTCACCGCTAGCCTATTAGTCTCTATAAAGGATGATGAATTAGAGACAGAGGGGAGGAAAGCCTCAGTACCGATGCCGAGGATGGGGGTCATAAGAATGATAAAGTGAACAGCATGAGCGCTTTAATGGGCGATGCTTTCAGCGAGGAGCGGAAAGAAGGAACATGAAATCTTAAAGAGGGGGATTTCCATGTTGTTCTCTCAGTTGTGGAGGCCAAGACAAACTGGGGGAGTTTTGTCTCCCTCAGGTAGCACTTGTACCGCTTTGTTGGCCCAAGATGAAATAAATGAAGGACTGAAATGACACGAGACACTTTGTGATGAAGACGAAGGATGACAGCATGTCTTAAACATGATCAGACAGACTGATCGGTAAGTTACGACAAGTATGCGATACTGCGCTGTTTTACCACAAGGACACATGGAAGATGAAATGAAAGATGAACTGACACCAGCAAAAGTTGCAGTAGGTGGAGCCATTAAAAAATGGTCATTGTTGAGTTTCATATGCAGCTTTTTCAAACTGCAACTGCAGTTCTCTATCATAAACAGACAAACTTGTCAACAGAAGCATTTCCACTGATACTCTGCTGAGATTGACAAACATTTTAATGCTGTGATTCCAAAAGACTGGGTCGGGACCTACAGATTGGTCAAGGACCTCTTAGATTTTACAGTTATTGGTTTGAGGTATTGTTTGCCTTCTTTAAAAAGTGGGTCACTATGTATAAAAGTCTGTTTTTTTTTGCATTTTATTTGGTAATTTCCTTTTTTTAGATTGTCTTGTTTTTAAGATTTTATTTGTAGTTTAGATAGGAGCAGCAATCTTTCCACTAATGGGCCTTCGATTCAGAGTAGACGTTGTAGATCTGCCAATGGCAATGATGACTTATTGACTTACATTAAAGTATTTCTACATTTATAATCCATGCCTCCACAGGTCTGACTGCAGAACCACATCCATGGAGTGTCATTAGTATTTTTTGTTTTGAATTGAAATTAAATTACCTGCTCCTAGAGAGCAGTGCCGAGTCCCAAGTTGCAGGCGTCAACAAACATGGCAACCATTGGTCATATGATTATTATTAATTATGCTTGATCCGGAATAGACTGAGACGCAAACAGATTGCTTCAAAGTTCACGACAACTTTGCTTTGCCAGATAGCCACTTATGAATCAAATCACAGCGCACCAGTGAGTAAAGCCAAGTGTCTGGAATTAACTCTGACTTATGGTTGCAGGAATAAACCAGCAGCTCTGGCAGCTGGTTTTACAGTTGTTGTTTCCTTCGTCATCGTTTGCCTGACTGATTCGATTGACTCTATGCTGCCCCCCCATGATTTTTGGTGGTATTTCTTCGACAGAGTAATCTCTCCTGCTTGGTGCATTTAACATTTTAAAAAAGTCCTCTGGTTTGAAAGACAGACATGTTACATAAAACTGTGTTGTACTGTTGGAAATTAAACATCTTGGGAAACTTAAAAATAAAAAAAAAAGAAAATTACTTCCACAGAATGAAAATCCATTTAATAATACCAGTATGCTGCTCTGTGTTTGGCCTTCATGAGTCATTACATTAACAGCTGATGCTGGCAGTCGAGTCCAGGCTTGGATATAAACCTGCCTTTTTCCCCTCCAGAGATAAGAGTCAATCATATCCTTATACTTCACGAGGCAGTGAAAACAAATGGCCATCATATAATATTCTGAAAAGATAGAAAACACTTAGTCTGGGCTCTTAATGGGTCTTTGTCTACAGCCTTTCATCATCTAACACTGACAAACGAGGCACAGTCCTACCTGGAATAACAGCGTGTGCATTTCTTCCATGATGATGGCTGCATTGAATGAGTTTTTTTTTTTTTCATTATTATTTCATTTTGAAAAGTTATTTTTCTATTGCTTATAAGGTAGCCATTTGCAAAAACAATGAAGAAATAATAGGAATCTAACTTTCAAATTAATTCACATATTAGTGGGTCAAAGGATTTTTATATTCAAACTTTTTTTTTTCAAATTTTTCCATCTTCCAGCTCAGATGACAGAAAATACATCAGTCAACATGATGTTTTGCTAAATGTGTTTATCAGTCCCAAACAGCAACATTCTAGTGTCTTTTGGTTAATATTTGTTATGAGGACACACTAGCACATGCAGTAGATATTTCCATAATAAAGTAACACTAAATGTTTTATTAATTAGATTTTTATTGCATTTCATTACTTTGATTGTCACAAAGTCAAGTACAATTAGCATATGTGTAAATGGAATGCTGTGCCTTCAGATCATCCATCCATCCATCTTGTGCCGCTTATCCGAGTTTGGGTCGCGGGGCAGCAGCTTAAGCAGAGAAACCCAGACTTCCCTCTCCAGACTTCCCTCTTCCCTCTCTTCAGCTCTTCTGGCGGAATCCCGATGCGTTCCCAGGCCAGCCAAGACTTAATCTGTCCAGCAAATCCTGGGACTCCCCCGAGGCCTCCTCCCAGTGGGAAGTGCCCAGAACACCTCACCTGGGAGGCGTCCAGGAGGAATCCTAACCAGATACCCGAGCCACCTCATCTGGCTCCTCTTGATCCAGAGGAACAGCGGCTCTACTCTGAGCCCCTCCCGGATAACCAAGCCAAACCAACCCTATCTCTAAGGGAGAGCCCAGACACTGTAGAGAAAACTAATTTCAGCTGCTTGAATCCACAATGTCATTCATTCGGTCACTACCCACAGCTTGTGACCGTAGGTGAGGGGAGGAACGTAGATCGACCGGTAAATTGAGAGCTTCGCCTTTAAGCTCAGCTCCTTCTTCACCATAATAGACCGATATAGAGCCCGCATTACTATGGACTCATTACTCATGAACAAGACTTACAAGAGATACTGGATCTCCTCTACTTGCGGCAGGATCTCACCCCTGACCCGAAGAGGGCACTGACACTCCACCCTTTTCAGGACCATGGTCTTGGATTTGGAGGTGTTCATACTCATCCTATTCACTTCACACTCGGCTGCAAACCGCTCCAGCGAGAGCTGAAGATCACAGCAAACAGGACCACACCATCCACAAAAGGCAGAGACCCAATCCTGAGCCCACCCAACCGGACTCAACACCCTGGCTGAGACTATAAATCCCATCCATGAAAGTTATGGACAGGATCGCTGACAAAAGGCAGCCCTGGTGGAGTCCAAACCTCACTGGGAACGAATATGACTTACTGCCAGCAATGCGGACCAAGCTCTGACACAAGTCGTACAGGGAACGAATGGCCCTTATCAAGGGTTCTGGTGCCCCATACTCCTGGAGCACTCCCTACAGAACTCCCCATGGGACATAGTGGAAAGCCTTCTCCAAGTCAGCAAAGCACATGTAGACAGGTTGGGCAAACTTCCATGCAACCACCAGGACCCTGTCGAGAATGTAGAGCTGGTCCACCGTTCCACGACTAGGACGAAAACCACACTGCTTCTCTTTTCGAGTTCCCACACATGTGGCTGTATGTCCAACAATACAATTACAGGCGATCATTGACTAGAGGCCAAGGGAATCCTGGTGCCAACTGCACATATGGACACTCTTATGCTTGAACATGGTGTTTGTTATGGACAATCCATGATGAGCACAGAAGTCCAACAACAAAGCACCACTCGGGTTAAGATTGGGGTGCGTTCTGCCCAGTCACACCCATTCAGGTCTCACTGTCATTGCCCATGTGAGCATTTAAGTTCCCAGTAGAAGCATCCCACTATAAAGCCTTTAAATCGGACATTAAAAAAAAACTAAAACATTAAAAGAACCCAAGCTCTGTTCCAGTGGTCACAACCAGTGGTGTGCCAGATGAATTAAATATTTTTGTTAATTTTGCTTATCTTGACAAAAACCACACAGTCATGCAGAATTCAGTGCCTTTTATTTGGAATAAAAGATGAAATGAGTCAGTGGGAAGTTATAAGACACTTGTAACAGTCTGTGGCAAATTCACATTTACATTTAAGCCAACACGTCTCTTACATTTGCCATTTTTGTACAAGTTTGAACAGTTTAGATATATTAAAAAATATATATGATGATTTGAACTGAGGCCAAATTTACTTGCTGACCTCTGTTCTAGTCCTTGCAACAGATAGTAAATATAAAAATGATAGGGTGCTAATGCAAAAATACAAACGCTAATGTCATTAACATCAATTTTGTCATTTCAATATAATTCAAAAACAACTCATATCAATAGAAATGTCAGGCTGTTTTTGACCTTTTCACAGTTGAAATGTGACTAAAATGGCTCCATTTAAAAGCTAAAATGGACGAAAGTTGACGTGCCAGAGGCGACACATCGTCTCAGCGAGTGGGTTAACCTCTGCCGCTGCTCTTCTGCAGCGTGAACCTGCAGGATCCTCTTCCCTGCATGGATCACTGACAGCTGAGAAGCACACCATTGTGCAATTGCAGGAGCCGTGGCAGTCTGTCGTGCAATAATATGCTAAGTGACTATTAATCATCGCTGGGACAAATAGTAAAAGTGAGACGTGGAAAAGACACTTGACTGATGTTGTGCAGGAAAAGTTTTGCTGTTGTCACATCGCTGACAAGGCACTTTTATTTCCAAGTGCGTGTTTGTGCAAAATGTCTTTTTGGGGATGTAAGGACAGATTTAAAGTACATGTAACAGTTTGGTGTTTTGACGTTTTGTACATTTAGTTTCTACATTTTTGATTTGTTAAGATCTTATGGCACTTTTAGGACAGTTTGGGATTTTAAGGACATTTGGGGACTGTTTGGGAAGTTGAGCACTTTAAGGACAATTTTGAGAATTGTTTGTTTTTGTTTGCCGGGACATTTTGGAATTGTTAAGAATTTATGGCACTTTTAGGACAGTTTGGTGTTTTAAACTTCTGGTTTCAACTGTATATATATTTTGCATACAGTTCTCCAGGCTTTTTTAAGCTTGGACTCTTTGTTTTCCTTCTTTTTTTTCACTTTGGGTTTTTGTTTCCTGTTTTATTTTTGTAGTTTTTTGTGTGTACATGTTTTACTTCCTGTATTGTCTATGCCCTGCCCTAAGGTGTTTCACCTGTGTCTTATAAGTTTCACCTGTGTTGGATTCTCCCTGCCTCCCAGTAGCGTATTTAGTCTCTGTTCTCCTCTGTGTCTTTGTTGTTTCATTTGTTCATGTTCCTCGTGTTTCGGGATGTTTTTTGTTTGTTTTACTTTTTCCTTTTCCTCCTTTTGATTGTTTTTGACTTACAAACTGTTAAGTAAATTTTTTGGGTTTCAATTTTTGTAAAAACCTCACAGTTTGACTGTAGGTGGGCCTGAATCTAGCAATTTATTACAAAGAGTTGCTACTGTAATGCACATTTTCCAGCACTAGTAACAGGGAGAACCTAGCTTTAATATGTTTTTATGGACACTAGTAATTGGAATCAAAGTCTGATCAGAACAAAAATATGTTATGTAAATGTGCCAATCTGAAAACTCTGACCCAATGCAGCCCATTCGGAAACAAATTTCATTCCATAACATGAGGGCTGGTATTTGCTGATCGTCATTCAGATCAGTTTTCATATAAACAGTCGATCGGATCATGATCGACTTCCTGGTTTGGTGTCTGAACCACATAAACGTGACGTGTTTCCATTTCGTCACTGTATTTCCGTTCCAAAAAAGAGGATAATAAACAGACACAAAAATCACAGACGTAGAAGGAAGAGCAGGAAAATGAGACGGATAACAGACAGTGAGTGGACGAGCAGACACACTTCGGTTTCTACTTCTGGAGAATTAGACAAAACTGCACATGTGAATATAGTCTATTCTGACTTAACGCTTGATGGATGTGAACACGTCTTTTAATTTAGTGTCCATGTAAACAATATAATTGTGAATTCCAGTCGGAACAAAGATTGGAATGAAGACATTTTGCACATGTAAGATTGTAGCTAGTGTTTGAGATCTGTATCAGTGTTTGGGCTGTTTTAGCTAAACAGATAAACGCGATTTTCTTGGTTCATTTACACACGTTTACACACTATTTTATTTTTTTCCTACTTGTATTTTGTTTCTTCCCTTCACTTCATTTAAGCATGTAAAGCACTTTGGAGGAAAAGGGTTCCTTTTTAAATGTGCTAAATACATTTGACCTTGACCTTTTAACATTTGCCACTTTCACTTTGTCCACTACAGTATCATCAAGCATCTTTGTTACGTTATTAGGTTTAAAAAGGTAGATAGCTGGTAGCACAAAGATGTTGGAACCATTGATGTATACTTGAAAATGAGGTTTGGCAAAGTTAGCATGAAGTCATTGGATAACGATGGTCGAGTCCAAACATGCATTACTTTCAATACTTGTCCTTGCAAAGCTGGGCATGCAAGATGTTCATGACAACAAACAAAGTGTCTGTGGTCAATTCCGCTCGAATCCTCAAAATGTAAATACATTTTATGACAAATTATTTTAAGCAAATGTTGGACACATAATAATTTTACTTAAGTATTATAATAGGTGACTTTAACTCCTACTAAAATCAGATACTTTCACTTTTACTCAAGTGTGGTTTCCCTGTACTTCATAAACCAGTGTGATTGTAAATTAAATACAATATCCACATATAATCACCTGTTACATGACATATCAGCCTCATACATTGTTTGTGATTGATCTGCTCTGAATTCGTTTATTTATCTCCACATTATTCTACCTAAAGATGGAGAGGAAATGGCTGCCAGTCTCAACAAATCACCTCACATCCTGAGAGGATATTATTCATGTCGGATGGGACGTTGACACTGACGCTCAGACTGAACCTCTTTTCTCCTGCCTAAATAAAGCTGGAAGAGAAAGTAACTCATAACAGCTCAAGGAAATGCTTTTGTTGTGCAGCACGCACACGTCTGTCATGCACAACTCTCTCCTCTCTTTTCCATCCTGTACGTTCTCCATCACTGGGTGATTAGGGCACGGCGATGATGGATGGGGGCAGAGGCGAGCTCCGTCTGTGCTTCTTCTCAGGCCTGTGTGTCACAGACCGGCTCCCCGGCGGCCATCAATCTGGTGCCGCGGCCTCTCAAACCTGCATCCAATAACGCCGCGGCTCTTCAGACTAAAAGAGAAATAAGAGCGGGAGAGTGAGCCAGAGACGGAATCTGAGGGAGAAAAGGAAAACAAGCCGTTCGTGCTGACATCAAATGTACCTCAGAGGGTCGTCAAGAGGAAGCGCTGAGCGAGCGCCATTCCCAGCATCAGAGCCTGCAGACGGGACGTGAGCGCCAGGTGGGGAGAGTGTCTGCATCAGAAGGATGAGCTAATGCACCAGGGAAGAAGTGAGAATCACCTCTCCCTCCTCTCAATTCCACTTGATTTATGTGACAACTTTAAAAAAAGCAACAACATTAGGCACAAGGAGAATCACAGAGGATCATGTTGGTAGTAAATCGAAGGCTGATTACTGAGATACACGCGTCGAGGCGGCAGCGAGGCAGCGTTTTTGTGAAACACAAGTAGGGACGCGAGGCTGCATGGAAATGAAGATTGAGTAAATTCATTATTGCCACACACGAGTGCATCAGTGTTTACAACCGGATAGCACGTTCAGAGGGAAGACTTTCAGACGATGCAGACAAGTTAGACCTTCATTTCTGTTTTCAAACCCAAATTCTTCATTTACTGAGAGAGTTTGCTAATATTTTGTTAGCCACAAAATCCCGGGGACCAGATTTCTTCATTTTGGTCATATTTTTATTAAACTCTGAAGTCACTCTAACAGTTTTTGTTAATTAATCAGTTAATTTTGTTTGTTTGTCATAAAACGTAGAGGTCATATGATTCAATCACTTAAGCACATGCTTGTCATGTTTATATTTAATATAAAGGTATATACGGTAGTCAATAGTTATCTAGTGCTAATATTGTGTTTCCTTAATCTAATTCTTTATTTTCTCCCCGAGTTTTATTTTAATTCTGAAGGAGCAGATGTAACACTGCAGAGATTAATAAAGTATTCTGATCCTGAATCTGATCTTCCCACTAAATATGCAAACGTGTGTGTTTTATCCAAACTTTCCAAACTATATCCAAAGATCAATGTCATAGTATGTACAGTGTAGCACTGGCTCTGGTTATGTTTCCAATCAGAATGCTTTGCAGGTTTAATGACAGTATTGCAAAAAGTGCAAATCAATATTTTAAACTCAATTTTATGTACTTGTTTACTATTTTGTCCACCATATACCCGATAACCAAATTTACACCACCTTAATGTAAAGAGTTTCCATTTTTGGTGCAAATTTTATTCTATATTTATGGTCTTTCCAACATGGACTACATCCACATTAATCTGTTTTAATTCAAAAACACATAAATTCTGCCCAGGATACACCTTTTTAACAATTTAGAGCCCTAAATATTGAAAAGTTGTTTTTATTGTTTCTTTTTATCAAGTCACAAGAAATTTTAGCAAGTTTGAAATTGTTTTTGGGGGAGAAACATTTTCAATATCCTTTTTTTTTCCCCCTCATATTTTTTCCCCAACACCTTCACCAACAAGTTTCACTGGTAAAGATCACCGACAAAGTGGCTTCTCTGGTTTGCATTCATTCATATTATATAAACTAGTCTCATCTTGCATGAATATTAAAGGAGGAGGATGTTTTTGTGCAGCTATACATCATTTGAAAACAGCCATTGGCTTCCCTTTGCTTCACTGAATCATCCGGTGCCTCAAACTTCTTGACTTGAACGATCCGTCACGGTGAGCATGAAGCCCACATTCATTTTGTCAGTGTTACATTATCATCGTGTGGTAATGAGGTTTAAGAGCAGATTGATTCGATTTTGAAACATCTGCACCGCATTACCTCATACTGATAATTCAACATTGACGAAAACCGAAGCCGACGTGACGCTGGCTGTGATGAATCGCGCGACTCGGGCGAGCTTTAATAGTCCCTTTAAAAGCCTTCATGTCAAACAGAAATGAATGGGAGCCAATAGATAATAAACATTTTGCATAATGTGGAGCGCTGGCATAAAATGTGCATGATTTGTTGTAAAGTGGTTCAAACATGCAAATCAAGTGGCAGGTAATGTGCTTTAAACAGAGGTTGCATTGTTTTTTTGAATGAATGTCTCATCCCCAGTTCATTGAATGCTTTTTTTACAAGTTTCATACATGTTCCATCCATCTCTGACAC
The DNA here is from genome assembly GCA_016785285.1 of Brachirus orientalis. Lineage (NCBI taxonomy): Eukaryota > Metazoa > Chordata > Actinopteri > Pleuronectiformes > Soleidae > Brachirus > Brachirus orientalis. The sequence continues at coordinate 3,653 of JAFBJR010000052.1, read as the reverse complement.
ACTCATACTGAGGCGTACGTGTACATTTTTAAACGCAGGTAAACCCACTGAAAACACACAAGCAACCAAAGCAGCAGAACTGCGAAAACAAAACAGAAGTTGGAACAGAAGGTAGAGGTTTTCACTTGTTTTTCCTTCCCTTTTTTATTCCGTACATTACTAATGTGAACATTATAGCTATATAATACACAATACACTATAAATATGAACAAACTCCCTTTGAAAATACAATGCAATCCCATATATATACATGAACAACCAGTGTCAAGTGGGAAAAATGTACTTCCCTTACTATTACTAAATCATTAAACACTAAAATATGGAAATATTTTAGTAAATACCAGAAGATATTAATGAGGCTCACAACATCTGTTTATTTGAATATTAAGTTCATAATTAAAAAAAAATGTCCTCAACACTTCTCATAATCATTCAAACTTCAAGCACACAGTCCATTTTATTTGGTGTCCTGCTATTATGCTGTTCCTTCAGGACACAAATGTGGCAAAAAGTCAGTGAATATATCTAAACATTAGTGTTTTAGTAGTGTTTCTCGTTTAAAAATTAAAACTCTAGACACTAGAAACAAACACTAGACTCTCATGAGAATGGGTTAGATTTATGTAATTCCACCTTGGAAATGATCATAGTAGTCTATAATAATGAATTGGACAAAACTAAAAAAACTGCTGTTACCAACTTTATAAGCAATTAACGCATATTCTCATCCATTTAATCTACTTTTGTACATGTTTTTAAAACTGATTAACTCCAAAAAAGTTCCACAAATCCACCTCACACACTCATAGGCACTTACTTTTCTTTGCTGTTATAACTAACTATTCAAATTCAAAGGCACATTATTATCTTTGGTTTTATACATACATTGTTTACTGCCCTGACATCCTTGGAAACAGAACCTACAGTAGACGAAGTTCAGACGTTGATTTACTTGATTTACAATATGCTGAGAGGTGACTTTACAATTATGGATTAATATGTTGATTAATTCATTTTAACAACATGTTATGTGACTGTACAACCTTTTTTTTACAACACTCTACAAGTGTCTAAACACTAATGAAGTATATAAAATGAAATGAAGACGTGATTGTAGAGCGTGAACAATAGAAAACGTGTCACTGTCTAAATTCTGAAATTTCTCTTGTTTTTTTTCCCGACTTCAGGATTATTGACGGATGGATTGATTGACTGATCGACTCTCCCTCAAAGCTTTTTCATTTAACTTAATTCCATGACGTGGAAAAGCAGCAGAGGAGAGACTGTGGTGTCAGTTTGAGTGGCAGCGATGTCATTAATGTCCTTATGGCAACTGCCATGGACGAGCCTGTCGCGTCCTCTCAGCCTGAAGACACAACATTTAATTGAAGTGTCATTTTCGGGTCAGAGTGAAACGGCGTCAAACGGCTGGACACTGAATAAGATCCTCACTGACAGCAATTACAGACGAATCCAGCTCCACGTCACCTTCACTGCCGATGTCAGCGGTGACTGATGGGTCGTCCTTTATCAATAAAACTGCCATTTGGAACAAAAACGTGAGGCAGGATTAGATAGGCAGGATTAGATAGTGAAGTAATAATTAAGAGAATTGTCAAGTTGATAAATTCTGATCTCCATTGGTGAGATTCTTTACCAAGCAGGACATTCTGAGTGATAATTCACTGTATATAAATAATAAATAACACATTCTTATAATCTGTATTACATGATCTTAAAATACTATTATTACTATTACCTTTCATTTCATATAATACCTGTCTTGTTTCTTTGGCTAATTAATGTTAAATGAAGGATATATACATGTTACAAACAAAGAAATTGGCAATTTGCTATAAGACAAATAATTAGGCTTAAACTGTCCAGACTTTGGTGTATTACATAAATGTATTCAATATAATAAATACAATTATTATGAATACTTTTGGAGCCAACACTGAAACTAGCCCAGCCTGTACAAGGATATGTTCTTCCCTTTCCGTTAACAACGGTTCTGTGTAGATCATATTTGAATAATGCTAAAGACTTAAGCTTAATCCTGCCCCACAATTGAAGATGATTGGCCAGATTTTAATCCCAACCTGGCCCTTCCGACATTTGTGGGTGTCTTCTAATTTGATACTTGTTTGAACAAATAATCTGGCCAAATTATAAAGAGACGCTTCGCGATTTCAAATCGCAAGTATTAAAAATGTGATTTTTACAACTGAACAGTGATTGTGGCGTGAGCAGAAGCACACAATAAGCAATGAGAGCGAGTTTTCCAAGGAAACTGATGTTACATTCTTTTGTTTAGAACCGTAACGTTTCTAAAAACGTGTTTTTTTTCGCACACACAACAGATATTAACTGACGACGCTGACATACACTGTTCATATTCTTGAAGTCACATTAAATCACGCAAGTTTCTGTGAGAACCCATATCCCTGGAATCTCCCTGGATCCTCTAGTGCAGGGGTGTCAAACATGCGGCCCACAGGCCAGAACCGGCCCACCAGAGGGTCTAATCCAGTCCACAGGGCGAATTTGTGAATCTAGTCATGATGTGGAATACTAAATTTTTCAATTCCAGATACCTGTGACTAAATGCTTTGTGCCTTTATAGATCCAAGGGATCTGTAATTTCTTAATGCACATGTGTAAATGGTAAATAGGCGTAATATTGTTGACATTGCACATTTTTTCCTCACAAAATTTCAGGTTCATAATGTCTTTTAAAACGATAATTCATTAAATGTAAATCAAAGGGAAAAATTAGGGGTTCCTGTTGTTTATAGTTTATTATGTTATTATCTTACTGCACTGTATCTGGCCCCTGAAGTAAAATGAGTATGACACCCCTGCTCTAGTCTATGCTTTATCAGAATTAAAACTTTAAAAAAATTGTTACCAAAGTTTGTTGTGTCTGTGGTCTCCCTTTTTTTTTTTTTTTTTTTTTTTAAATCAAGTCAAATTTGAAAATCTCCTCGTGTGGGGGGGGGGCTTTAAGTGCTTAAAATTTCCCTTACAGAGATTAAAATGATTTAATATAATGGTGAATTCTGAATGGACTGATCACACTGAGACAAAAGGTGTGAAACTGAAACCATAGAGTTGTTTGTTAAACAGGAAACGATCATCACCCTCCCTCGTTCCCTCACAAACCATTAAAACATTACTGTCGCGTTGATATGTACTGTTGTGGCAAGAACTATGACTGGAATTTTTCCTTTAATCACTAATTTTCCTCTTTTGTTGTTTTTTTTTCCACAATATGAAGCAGGGGAAGTGTGTCAGCAGGAAATAATCCTGGGACGCCCTCAATCTTTATACTGATCGTCTGTTTTATTTTGAAATAATGCCTTCTTCACCTCGTGCTCCAAGGCTCCGTATATAAATTACCATCCTCTGTACCTACACTTAAGAACAAAATTATTAGCCTCCCTGTGAAATGTCATTGTTTTATAAGTATCTCCCATGTTCTGTTTAAAAAAAGCTAAGAATTTTTAACACAGCATTTTCAAACATCTATTTTGGATGCTTCTGTTATTTGACTTTGCACACAGAAATGAAAATTTTCCACAAAAAAAAAAAAAAAAACAGACCTTTTTATTGAGCCACAGCACAAACCAATGATGTGCAATGATGTGCTG
>JAFBJR010000050.1:4864558-4973801 GCA_016785285.1 Brachirus orientalis | reverse complement strand
GGCTTGAGGAAAACATGGGTCCCTTTTCACAATATGCAACATATACTGACCTCAAAGCATTAAACCTCTCTGTGGTAAGTCACACATTCCTCTACCAGTCTTCCTCAAAAACAATAGAATGCTCACAGTTTCATTATGAAAACAAGTTATCAAAATTTTTGGAATGTACCCATTATACAAAGTAGTTTAAACCTTAATTTTGAAGAAGACATCAGATATAATATGTTTGAATCGGCTGACAGCTTTAGTGAATCAACCAGAGAGAAAGCACAAACATCCAATTTATCAATAAAAGTGGTACATTGATGAGAGATCGATGAATAGAAATCAATAACCATCACACATGTATAAATCGAGATGGGACATAAATTTTATATCTATATCTACGAAGGAGGGCAGCTGGCCATCTCTCCTTGATTCATCTTATCTGCTCAGCAGTTGGTCTTTTTTTCCTGTTTTGTCCACCTGTCTGTTCATCTGTCCTTGGTCTTTCTGTAACATGAAACAAAAGCATGAGCATCTCCTGGAAGTGCTCTTTTTTCCTTGTAAGAAATGCTATAAGAAGCTTTGTTCCACTTCATTATTCTGATCTACTTGCAGAACAGCTTCGTGCTCTCTGTAACCTACAGAATAAATCATAAGGACAACTGGTGGACTCTCAAGAGTCTTTATTCCTCTCTAACCCGAGGACGCATGAAATTTCCACACCACCAGTTGTATTTTTGCACATATCCTTTTTATCACATAACATAAATAAAATTCGAAAATACCTTCCATCCATTAATCTTCTGCTGCTTATCTGACGTCGGGCCCCGGGGTTGTAGCTTTAGCAGAGAAGCCCAGACTTCCCGCTCCCTGGGCACTTTGTCCAGCTCTTCTGGGGGAATCCCAAGGCGTTTCCATGCCAGCCGAGAGACATAGTCTCTCCAGCGAGTCCTGGGTCGTCCTTGGGGCCTCCTCCCAGTGAGACATGCCCAGAACACCTCACCAGGGAGGCGTACAGGAGGCATCCTAACCAGATGCCCGAGTCACCTCATCTGGCTCCTCTTGATTTAGAGGAGCAACGGCTCTACTCTGAGCCCCTCCCGGATGACCAAGCTTCTCACCCTATCTCTAAGGGAGAGCCCAGACACCCTGTGGAGGAAACTCATTTCGGTTGCTTGTATCCACGATCTCATTCTTTCGGTCATTACCCACAACTCATGACCATGCTTTCACCCCCTCCAGAGACAGAAAGGGTGGGTACTCTGAGCTGCAGTTTGGTGTATAAGCATAAACAACAGTCAGGACCCGTCCCCCCTCCCCAAGGCGAAGGGAGGCTACCTTCTCGTCTACCGGGGTGAACCCCAATGTACAAGCCCCAAGCTGGGGGGCAATAAGAATGCCCACACCAGCTCGGCGCCTCTCACCAGGGGCAACTCCAGAGTGGAAGAGAGTCCAACCCCTCTCAAGGAGACTGGTTCCAGAACCCAAGTTGTGTGTCGAGGTGAGCCCAACTATATCTAGTCGGAACTTCTCAACCTCGTGCACCAGCTCAGGCTCCTTTCCCACCAGAGAGGTGACGTTCCACTTCCCTAGAGCCAGCTTCTGCAGCCGAGGGTTAGACCGCCAGGCTCTCCGCCTTCGACCACCACCCAGCTCACACTGCACTCGACCTCCTTGGCCCCTCCCATAGGTGGTGAGCCCATGAGAAGGGGGACTCACACTGCCTCTTCAGGCTGTGCCCGACCAGGAGGGCATTCAAAAATATCTAAAATAAAATGTGATGAATGGCAGAATGAATATTTTTTTTTTAAATCACAATATGTCACTTTTAGTTGTTAATTATAGTTTGTCTCCACAATTCATTTGAAACATTTCATGGACTAGGACAGTATTATTATTATTTTTTTATTTTTTATTTTTTTTTGCAGTGCCTGAGCTATAGAAATTGTATATCATCTCGTTATTTTTTTTAAAGAACAACCTATACTACTACTAGAATGTGTGTGAGAGAGCTGGTTAAAAACAGTAATGCTAATCTTTAAATATGTATATATATATATAAGTGGCTTCACACTGATTATTTATGATTTTAACTTTTAACACCCTTCTCTTAGGTAAATGTGGTAGACTCTCTTTCTTCAACACAAAAAGCTGAACTTCTTCTTGAACCAAACATCTTATCAAATGAAACCCTTGTGAGAGATGTTTTCACAACCCTAACCCTGTCTTCACCTATGGAAGACCTCAGCACTTTCTTTGACAAATTTGTTGGTGGGGCTGCAGTGGTGAGTATAAATCATGTATAGCTTGCTGATTTTTCTTCCTAAAACGAAAAGTACATCCTGACAATTTTTAACAATTCTATTTATTTTATTTTTTTTAGCAAAACTTGACAACTATTGAGCCAAGAGTTCGTGACACCATCCTGAATCTAACGCTATTATCGATTGGCCCAAAACTGTCCATGTTAGATGCTCAGGGATTCAAGTTATGGTTCCAGGTCTACCTACCACTGTTCCTCCCAAGCATTGACTCCAGCATGCTTGAAATCATTCCTAGAAATATTAGCTGTGACTCCTATCAGGAAATGTAGGTTAAAACAATTTCTTTCATTCCATTTTGATTATTAAAAAATGTAAATTGAGAGAAAAAAATAAGTACTGTCTTGCACATTCCAAGAAATTTAACTTTTTTTTTTTTTCTGTTTTTTTTTTTTTTGTCTTCACAGTGTCAAGGGATGTAACAATGTTTTCAATTTCCTCACGGTGAGACAGACCCAACAAGTTTTCCAATTTACAAAGGATTATCTAAGAAGACATACCTCCTCAGGTAACTTGGATTTCATAATGCCATTTGTTAATACGTATGTGCTTATGTTTCTAAATCCACATTGAAATATTTGGTCACATTTTGTGAAATGGGTATTTTGATTCCTAGGTTTCTCCTGTGTTAAGTCTATAAATGATGACAGACAGTGGCTTGAAGACAACTTTGGGGAGTTCCTTGTACATGCCACTTTCATCGATTTTGTGACACTGAAGAACAATTTCAAAGGAGTATGTTTTGCCATTTTTTGCCATTCAGTTTTCTCAATCTTCAATCTTCTCAGTCAATGTTCACACTGCCTTATTATAAATAAACCAAGATGTGCCAATGTATATTGGCATTTTTAATGATTATTTGCACATCAATATTTTTATTTTATTTCTGGGGGGTTGTGCAGTGCAACAGTTTTCAGACTGCAAAAAAAAAATGTGAACCCCATATCTAAAGTCATAATCTTTCTGTGTCTATGGTCCTATCTAAAGAACAATAAAGACATAGGTTCTTTGACACATACGGAAGCATATTGCTGCCAAACCAAACAAAGACAAAAAAATTAAAAAACAGATCAATATCATGTTATAAGGTGACATTAATTGTTCAAAACTATGTTTCATATTCTAACATTGTTTATTGTTAGAACAATAAACTATTGTATATTCTTACAATATACATATATTGTTCAAACAATATACCATGTTTTATACAGTATCATATAATTATATAGAATATAACAACGTTTATTGTCAGAATATGTATGTTGTTGTTGAATATTCAAGATAAATAGGTCCCTGGTGGACCCCTGACTTCTTGCCATATATTGTGAACCTGATCAATCTGAAATTTAGCCATCACAATTTAGCTATACCACAAATGGTTCCGACTTGAGTTTCCTTCAATACAGCCCCATGCATTTTAGAATATTTCTTAGTGTCAATATACTTACCACAGTTTCATCCACTGTGCCCAATAACAGTGAAATGTCACTGTGTCTCAAGCCGAGTATGGAGTGGAACTTATTAAAATCCTGCAAATGAGCCATGTTCCTCAATTCATCTGTCATCTCTGTCCAATGTAATATATATATATATTTTTTTTTTAACAATAAATTATCCTGTTACAACATTAAATGTATATTGTTTTAACAATAAAATTTTCACAATACTGAGTTATTTTAATCATGCTGGTGTGGCAGCAATAGGCTTCTGTAATTCTCATTAGTGTACTAGCTATATGTGATGGTGTGTTTACACTGAACCAAAACAGTTTTCCACCTTGCACTGCTTGCTCGATTTGCGTTGCTATATAATTCGTGTTTAACCGCAAACATACAAATCAGTGGCCGCCAACCTGTGGCTAATGCTACAGCTAACAAATGGCTAGCAACCAGCTAACAGCAGTGGAGCCAACAACTTGAGTCAAAAGAAAAGCACAAAGAAAGTAAAAGCATCCTTAATTGATGGTAAAAAAGACCAAGTGTTTTCAACAGAGTGTGGTTGTGGTTTTGGGACCCGTAATGGTGAAGTCCAATGGCCACAAAGTCTTTGTTAAGTGGTGATAATCCACCAGTTAACTCATCTTATTAATAACATTATAACATTTGCTTCTAGACCTATTCTTTCAAATGGGTTCCCATTAGCAGCTAACATACTTACCGATCTTTGAATTAAAGGGTAAAATTTCAGGCACACGTACAGAACAAAATAGTTCAGCAAGCCACGGCTAATGTCTACTCACTGTATGTTGTATGTTTCTCTTAGGTGGACGTTGCAGATCGTCTCACTCTCAGTCAGCTGGCCCAACTTGCAGAAGTTCCATCACAGCTAGAGACGAAGGAAGATGTGGCAAAAGTCATGACAGTCATCAACCCTGCTGACTTTGGTGCTTTCTTTGACAAAGTCTCACCCGCCATTGAGGTAAATATCCGTTTAAACCCAAAACACTTGGGTTTAAGTGTCTTGCCAAACCGTGACCAAACCTGACCAAAGTGTATTTTTTTTGAAATTGCCTGTTTGTTATGTAGCTGCTGAGCAAGTACACTCATTAACTTCACTTTCCAAAACAACTTCATCTTTTCATCATTTTTTTATGCAAACAATCCCTCATATTTTGGTTGCACACCTAGTTAGCCTGCTCAAGGTATTTTCTTGAATAGCAACTCAAAGGTTTCTTTAGTTTCAGTTGGATTCCGGTTGTAATCACAAAAGTACATATTTAACTCACTAAATATGTACTTTTTATCAAAAATGGGCGGATTGGTTTAAGAATTGTAACATCTTTGAAGTGCAATATTATTATTATTTTTTTTAGATAAATAATTTAAAAGAGACATAGAATTTTTTTTTAAAACCAAAAATCGAGATTACTGATGTCTACTTAAATAAACTAAGTAATATTTATGGTCAAAAACCTCATAGTCTCTTCAGAAGAGGTGCTCTGTTTCGGATGTAAATGCGCGGCCCCCAGAACACTGAGTCTCTTGCAATTGGCCAGCTACCAAGCGCATTCCCACTCGCTTGTGATTGGTCATCTATAAGCGGACTAACTGCTGCACAGTGCTTCGCCCCCCGAACCACAGGAGCGTCAGTTTGACCTGCGTGGTTTAATTTACATGTAAAATAAACCAGTTTAGTTGTAGTTTAGTTGTCCCCTATGCACACGGTTTCTCACAGCTCATGCAGCGGTTCGCTTTTAAAACAGCGAGCCGAGACAAACAAAGCACACACGAGCTCTGTCTGCCGACCAGTAGTTAGCGTATGAGCTAACCCGAGACACTCGCAAAACAACACAAAAATACACACATTTTCACAGAAGTTGTGCAGCGTTTTGCTTGTAAACAGTGTCGCTTTCACTCTTTCACTCACCTATTTTCTGCCGCTACTGAGACAATCAGAAAAGGCAAACACACGCTGCCTTTCAAATGAGGCTGCAATTAGCCGTTGTTAGCTATTGCTATTCAAGACAAGAAGCAGTCAAGCCACAAAGACATTATTACTTAATTTGGAAATACTTACGTTGCCTTCAGGAAATCCATTACAGATTGTTGGAGCTGCTTCCTGCTGATGAGTCCCACATTGTATTGCCCAACAAACAGCATTTCAGGAAGCTTAGCAGGGATATTACTATCAAAAATGAAAGATATCCACTCTGCTCTTTGTTTCTCATTAGAAGGGAGTCTATGAAGCGCCTGTGTTGTTTCTGACAACCAGCAACAGAGCAACAATGAACTGAACCGTTCATTGACAATGAACCTCTGAGACATGTTGCTCTCAAAAGATAGAATAGTTGTAATGGTGGTGGCGATTCAGTTTCTTCTTCTTCAGGTTGAATGTTCACGCCTATGACCGGGAGTAGCAGTTGAGGGAGGTTTTGTTGCACGTCAAACGTGCTAGTGTAAGTAAACTCAACTTTTCAACACCGCTTGCTTGACCACAGATAAACAGAGAAGCCCTTCTTTCTCAGAAGTGGCTGAAGTGTTTATTGTGACACTTTAGTGATATTTAGATACGGGAGGGACACGAGGACACACCAAAAAACATCAGAAATTTGATTTTCCAGTGAATGTCTCCTTTAACACCCTGTAAAATTAACTAGATCCACCCAGCCAACTACACGGAAGAGGTGAAATCTGCCTTCCTCCAGGCAGTATTTGATAGAGGGAATCTGTCTTCTCCAGCTATAAATGACACAGAATTCCTGCTGTGGCTCAAGGTTCGACTAAGTCCTCTCCTAGTTGACCTCTCTCCCAGCTTGGTGACACCTTTGTTTAACATCGGGAAGAACAGGAGTTGTAACAGCAGCCAAGAGATGTAAGTATCTGGTAGTGATTATCATTCTGATCGATGAACCATTTGCGATTGCTTTTGACAAATTTTACTCTATGTGAAATCAGGATCACGTTGCTGGACACACTACATGTGACACTAAGGAACTCCACCCAAAAGGAGATCTTTAAAAACATCATCCTTTACCTCCAAGGTCTGTACAAGAAACAATCTCACAGATCATTGAGAACAGTTACCATAAAAACAATTAAATAAAATGATCAATTGATTGATTATGGAAATTTCCATGGAAATTAATGGAAATTTCAATTAAATTTGTTCTTAACTGAAGGTCCAATGCAACTCAAGTGTTACAGTGGTGGCAGTTTTTACATCTTCCTGAGAAACACTTTCCTCAGCTTTGGCTTCCCAGATTTGTCCACATTCACATCTCTCCTGCCACAGACCCGGGAATCAGAGGTGATATATAGACTTTTTGCCATTTTTTTGCCTATTGATATGCACAGCAAAGGAGAGAGTGGAAATAGGGTCACAGAGTACTAGCACATATATGCATCACAACTATTTATTATTGTGACACCCTCATGCAGAGATGATAGATATCATCATGACAAATACAGAATAACTTAATTTATAAGAGTTGTCCATCTCTACCAGTGGAAACACATAGTTATATTAAAATATTTGTCTTAGTTATGTGATTCTTAAAACATCATTTACCCCTGTCCTTTTCTTCAGCTTCTGGACACCATCAGTACCTCAGAGCTGAGTCTGTTCTTCAGTCAACCCCATGTGATTGACAACAATTCTGACATCTGTGTCATTTACAACAACTACAACAACACACCTGCCTTCCTGGAGAATGTAGGTCCCTCTTTGAAATACTTGACATATCTTATTATTAAGACACAACAATCCCTGTGTTGATAAAAGGGGAAAATAACTATATTAACAACAATTATGTATCACCCTCATCCTCTTGCAGTACTATTTTCATATTTTGTGCTGGCAAAAACATAATAAAGAAAAAAAAATCATATATCTCGTGAAAACCTTTTTTTTTTTTACATGTTTTTGAACTGTTTTATGTTTGTACAATCCTTGTTTCAGTGAACAATTTCTCAGTAATTCCTGGTAGTAGATAGTCTTTTGCTTACTAATAATATTATTGCTGTCTGTCTATTCTATGAGATCTTGAAGTTTTAGTAACTTTGACTGTAAAAACAATGAGCTTGTGTCATCTCTGTAACCTGTCTTTGTTGCACTGTCAGGAGGATGTTTCAGACGATGTGAAGAAAGTGACCCTCCCCTGTGTCTGGTCTTCAGCCCTGAGCAGCAACAGCAAATCAGATGTTGATACCTGGTTCAACATCAGATTGAAGAACTATCTGAAATTCCTCAGTGGGAGTCTCATCAGTACCACCCAAGTGCAGAATGCTTCATGTTTTGCTTTCCAGAGACTGTGAGTGAACTTTCATTCTTTTTCTTTCAGCACTTTCACTTGGAAAGTGCTATCACAGTTGTGCTGATACAAGTCAGTGATGCAAAGATCTGTTTTTTTGTTTTTTTTTAAATTAGGGTCACTGTAATGGGAACTAATTTCACATACAATAGCTCTGACTTTGGACAGAGTGATGTATACACCACCATCAGAAACTACTTGACCTCTGGTAAGTGTTACACACTCTATATGATAAGCTGCTACCATCTAATTCTGATAAAGAGGAGCCTTTTAGTGAGTTGAGATAAGAGCACTGTGGTATCTACCTTGCCACAAAGACATCAGCCTATTGCAGAAAATGGAGAGCACAACAGGAGTTACTCTACTGTGGTTATAATGGCAGGTATAAATGAATGGTGGCTGTATGTGTAAGTATCCTAAATAACCTATTAGATTTGAGGCTTCACAGTATGGATACATGTGGGCTTAATAGCTGGCAACAAAGAAATCACCATTTCCCTTTTTGTCTACTGTCTTTAACATCTAATTAACTAATTACAATGTTAACATTTTTATTGGTTATCTACTTGATATCTTGTAGAGTGGTTCCTTCAGTGTAGAATTAAAATGCTTATTAATGCACTCTCTTATTTATTGACAATGATGTGCCCCCCCCAGGTTCTGTAGATTCTGAAGCCAAATGCTATAATACCAGTGATCCAGGACTGAACTCTACCTCCTGGTTTGTCAATTACATTGGCAGCTTTGTGACATTCATCACTGTGGAGGATTTTACCACCTTCGTCTCTGCCAGTGGAGTATGTAAAGTATAATTGTGATAGTAATAACTTTATTTATTTTAGGGCATATTAAAACAGAGTTACAACCTACTTTGGCAATAACATGAATTATGGGAGTGTTGAAATTACTCACTCACTCTTCTTCTATCTCTTTATCCTCCACATGAGGGTCACGGGTTGCTGGTGCCTAATCCCAGCTGATATAAGGCGAGAGGCGCGGTATGCGCTGGATAGGTCACCAGTCCATTGCAGGGCCTAACAATCCTAACAGTCCAATTGGCCTAACCCTCATATCTGCATGTTTTTGGGCTGTGGGAGGAAGAAGGAGAACACATGCACACACACGGGGAGAACATGCAAACTTCATGCAGAAAGGTCCTTGTTTGGACCGGGTCACGAACCCAGGTCTTGTCACTGTAATAGCAAGTGTGCTAGCCACTACACCAACCATGTGGCTTTGAAATTGTTCAAGTGGTAGAATCAAAACAATAAAATGGAGTTTACTTGCCTCAGACCCTCAGACTGAAAATCCCACAACTATGGGGCCTGAACAGCAAAAGCCCCATGATAACCCTGGGTTTTAGGATACTTATGGCCAAAAAAAGTGTCACTCCACAGTTTCCTGTCATACACCTGTAGATTTTTTATATCAGGGACATTGTCATAGTTTTTTGTGCAGTGTGACTGAGTGGCTTCAACAAACAACATCTGTATTGTTCTATTGATTCTTGACCACCTCCATTCCCATTTATCTCTCAGTAACAGTATATTTAAAATCTCCTCCTCCTCAACTACATCAAGAACTTCATCAATTTCATCCACTGTTAAAGCAAAGATAGACACGTACACAGATACAAATAAACAAGTAGACAGAAGGATAAACAGTTCAGGAAGAGCCAGCTGAAGGATAGAATGTGGTCGGTCACCACAGATTTGACTGAAACCTTTAGTTTTGCTGAGTGACATTCATTTTAATCAACTAGCCTTTAGCATTCACAATTGTAATCTTTCTCTTAAAAAAATTTGATTTCAGTGGTGGTATTATTTATTACCAACAGCATTTTTATGCAGCCGTACCTGGGGGAAATTATGTTTTCAGGTTTTCCACCCATTTGTCCTAAGGTAAAAGTTTTCATCCATCCTATTCTTGTGACCCTGATATCTCTAGAACATCTCCAGGGAATCCTGTCCACTTGGTGCAAACATGTACATTGATAGTTGATAGTCAAGTGTAAAGGTTTTTGTGCTTACATAGTCTCTCTTAGCTGTTTACAGTTGGATAACTGAAGATCCAAGGTTATGGTTGCCTCACTAAACATGTTTTTAAAATATTCCATTCCTCTTAAAGGATTCTTATACAGGATTTTTACCCCAGTTTAACAGCTTTGAGTCATTGTGATGGTTTAATGTTTTGTTGCGGGGAGATTAGGGTCTCTCTCCATTCCCCCTACTGTCTGTTAGTGGAAAACCAGCCTTGCAAGATCAGGGGCGTGAGACTTGCAAAGTTCCACTTTATGTAAAAATGCGTTATTTAAACAGAGCCAGACAACTGCTGGGCAGAAACTCTAGTTATAAAGCACTTTACTGACGTATCTATTTTTTAAGGTTGACGTGTTCTTCATGGACCCAGCCAACCTGGAGCTCTTCAACAACACAGCAATCCCAGAAAATGTCATAGACAGTTACATCTCTCAGTTGTTTGAATTCAACCCAACCTACAACCCAATGAAGTGAGTGTCCAGTCATTTTTTTTTTTGAGTGTATACCTACGTACTTGAATGTTTACCATACTATTGGCCTGTGTTAAAGAATCTCAAGTGAATGAGGCTCTTTAACGCGTAATGTGTGGCTCTTTTCATCCAGTCTTCCAGGCTTTTTCCTGTGCTCTTCTGAGGTCCCAGGTGTAGCATATACTTCTGTGAATGAGGCTGACACCTTACTCATCTTGAATGATCTGAAGAAACTCTGCAATGAAACAGAAAACCCTCAGGTACCAGGTGCCAATGATTCCACGGACAGACTTTGATAATGTCATTTTATGGACGTAACAAGAAACAAGAAAAGAAAACACACACTGAATGCAATTATCATCAGGTTTGACCCGACTGACACTGTTAAACTCAAATGTAGCCTTTTTCTGTACGGAACACAGTTGTGTTGCACGTACACTCTCTGTCTGGTCCAGATGGTTTGGATGACTTTGGTTTGCTGATTCAGGTTTTTAGTTTACTTGTGCATTAAATTGTATTGTGTTCTCCTGTAAACAAGAAAATATGATGAACTGTACAGGGTTTTATACTTTTGATCCAGGGTACTGTAGAATGTGATTTGATCTCCTGTAACCCTGAATATGAAGAGGATTAGATTAATCATCGGGTTAAAAACGGTGACAAGTGCCATTTTACTATCACTGAATTATTAAGCCAAACACTTTGAAGTGGTTGAACTAATTAAAGCTGTAGTTTTTTTTCTGGATTTGGTCACTTTATTTTTTTATTTCATTCCCTCTACTGAATAGAATCCAATAGTAATAGAATCCATTGGTGATTTTTTTTTTTAATTTCCTGCCATTGTTCAACCTCTCACTGTCTTTGAGTTGCTAGCAGCAATGTTCCTGTCACACTTCCACTTTACCTGCATCAGTCGAGGCAAAACTGAGGCAGGTAACACAAAATTCAAAACTTTTGGTTTTACCAATAAAGAGTTGTGCGGAGCAGATGCCCTCAGTCAGGAATGTGTGAATACATTCACCCTACATTTTTTGAAGTTATGAATGGATAATAATATTATCTGTAAAGACTGTAATGCAATGCAACATTACAGTTCACATATTTTAGGAAAGATCAGTTCACTTAATGGTAGTTTTTCCAATGAATCCTTGGCCTTCATGTAATCCTGTTTCATAAATCTTACTCTTGGGTTCTGATGTTTTGACAGTACTGGGCATGATACTTATCACATTGTTTGCTTACATATAAAAGATGACCGCGCATTTAAATGCCCTTATTTTTGATTGTACAGAGGTCTGCTGCTCTGGCATCCAACATCCAGACCTTCACAACAGAGACATTTGCTACTTTTGGAAGTGCCAGTGCAGGCCTCAATGCCAAGCAGATCAACTCTGTCGCCCCATCAGTGCTGGTTTCCTCTTTATCCACGCTGAGCACAGTCAGCACCTGGAACCAGGAGCAGGCCATAACAATCATCCAAAGAATGACTGAAGCAGGCTTCCAGGTATAATGAGCTCTTCTTTCCAATTAACCTGATAAAGTTCAATGAACATGATAAAACATTCAATGCTAACAGAATGTCTCATTTGAGCTGATACAGATTTATTTAATATGAAATTTCAGATGATGTCACATTTATCATGTATTGGCTAACCTTTGATAACTTCCTGTACTTTGCTGCCGTTAATATTTCCCTCCATCCTCTCCATGTCACTTCATGAACACATTTGATGAAGAGTAGGCTTTTAATGAGAAGCTGCCTGAATTTACCAGCACAGAGGACCACATCAGTTACTCGATTTCCACTGAGGCAGTTCCAGGACCAGTTCCTTGCTGGTGCCTAATCTGAAACCAGAGAACACAATCAGTTGTCAAAGGGCTCCGGTCACTGATGTTGTGCAATCCCGTCATGTACAGTTGCAATCAAAACAGTACCATTTTGGAAGGAAAGACAGTAGACTCCAAAGTTGGATGACTTTACATAGTAAGAGGAGAAGGTGATCAGAAAAGTGAACATTAAATAATATCCATTCTGTATGTGTCTGTATTCGCAAAAAGCACATTGGGGCATTATAAATGTCAGATATACATACTGTACATGCAGTCTATCAGGTTGTATGATATACTGCTTGATCATTGTGGATTAAACTTGTGCAGGGAACTCTGACAGCTTGAAACTGGCAACTAGTTTCCTGCCAACCTGACGGAGTAAACAAATTGATTCATTAACTGTAAATGATTCAACATAAAATGAGCCTGACTGCATGTAAGATGAATGTGTGTGTGTGTGTTCAACAGATCAACAATGGATTCTCCCTGCAATCTCTTGGTACACTAATCATAGGAGTTCCCTCCAAGTCAGTAGAATCAATAGCAGCATCTGAACTTCTCCTGATCTCCGAGAACAGCATATTTGTCTCCAGCATGCTAACAGCCCCAGCAGTTGTTCAACAGATGTTTGTCCAAAAGGTACAAAGTCTATCTGTGCTCCAGTACTGCCACACACAGTACCTGCTTTAGAGGAAAACCCGAAACATTAAGCATGATATTAAAACTGAATATGAGGCATATGTGATCAAAGATGAGCTAAATATACATACCTTGGGTGCCAGAATGCTTTGTCTTACAGAGTACATACAAGGTCATTTTCTTATATTTTTCTTATACAGTAGGTTGTTTGTATTTATTGGTTTATAAATACATATTAAGATTTTAAAGCCTCATGAACTGATGTGAATTCTTTGCATTTGCATATGTTGCATATGTAAAAACAATATATGCTGACTAACTTCATGGATTTAATACCAGGTTAGTATAAATGCAAGTAAACACTGTAATGTGTATATACACGTAAACTAGTGATCGCGTCACACGCTGGTATTTTTAGATCGTGTCTGTGGACCCAAGTCCCGTCAAAGTGGTGCAGAATGTCCCCGATGCCATGGCAACTGAGATCCCACCCTCTCTCTTGGTGTTTTCTGAGGGGTCTCTGAACATCACTGAGGTCAACAAAAAGCAGTGGAAGCCAGATCAGGTCAGCATATCATAACACAGAAGAGAGAGAGAGAACAGCACATTGGTCTTAAAGCTTTAATGGTGATGATGTATACAGTACATAGCCTGATGTCTCTGAAGAATTTACATTTTATATATTTTTCATAAATGTTCAGGACTCGCTTGGAGCATAGTGTGACTCATTAAAATCTAATTATGTCTGGATTATCAGGTGCTTAAACATAAGCCATAATCCCTCTTTTGCATGTGGAGATAGTGTGTTATAGTAGAATGAAATGTGAAGGAATGTGAGGGAGTATAAAGTAACCTTTAACAGTTGAAATCACACAGTAACTAACAGGGAGAACCTACTAAGGTTGACATTAGGCAATAAATAAAAGTTGTAGCCAACTTTTATTTCTACTATTATATTTCAATATTTTTACTTTTACACTTTTTAATCATGATTTATTGCATTGTGTTTTCTTTTTTTGGTCTTTATCTAAATAGCGCTGTTTCTGTTTTTGTATTTTTCTAGGCTGCCATGTTCTTCCCAAACCTGGGTACAACAGACTTTGACACAGAGCAGTAAGTGAACAAGTGTTTTTTTTTTCTTCTTCAAACACCATATGCCTTTACGGTTTTCCACTCTCTACTTACAGGCTTTCACCCTCTGTGCTGCAAGGCTTCACATGCACAACAGTGCAGAGAATGACAAGAACCAGAATCCATAGGCTAATCCGTTCCTGCAGACCAAGGAAAGGCAAGAAAAAAGTGGTTCTGAAAGAATCGCAGGTAAAATTAAATGCAATGAGAAGCTGAAAATGAATAAGATGAATGCACAAAATTGGAGATGTATATTTAAAAAAAAACCTGTATAACAGTTGGTCCTTTTATGTTTTCCCTATCATTTTCTACAGCTGACTTGCATGTACAACTTGCTTAATGGAAACATATCCCAGAACTTTGGAGATTATCCTTCAGAAATGCTTCTGTATTTAAAGTAAGTCTGTTTCTGACAGCAATTGTTGTAGTGACCTCACGGGGTGCCACTAATTAAAAAAAAACAGTACATTTTAATTGGTTTCCCTCTCATTCATTGCAGAGAAAAAGATGTCAAGGGGGCCAACTGCACGTCATACTTTTCTGCAGTAGGCTTTGCAGACTTCACCGTTGTGTCTGGCATTTTAAGGAAAGACTCACTGCTGTTCAGTAGAGCCAGAACATGCTTGGTCAGTGCACTAATATTATGGTCTCATACAAAAAAAAGTCTCCATTAACTATTTTTACATGTGCAAAATGTCTTCATTCCGAAAAGATTCCTCACGTTTGGAATTTACAATTCTTACTACTACTAGTGTCCATGTAAACATAGCTGTTGTGTCTTATCACTGAGCAATGGCATATATACAGGTAGTATATGTAGATTAAGAAATATGAAGGTTTATTTACAGCTTCAGTGTTGAACTCCTATTGCCTTCCTGCAGACTTCTGAGTAAATAGTTATTAGGACAGTTTCATGATGTACTGCTTCTCTCTCTCCCCCTCCCCTCCTCAGTGTCTCTCTCTCTCTCTCACACACACACACACACACAGAGCTTTTTCACCCTTTTCTGTGCAAGATGTTAGATTTCTGCAATATCTCAGTAAGTTATGTGTTGTATGTGTGACAATCCAGGGAAATTTGAGCTGCCTAGTGCAGGGACAGCATATGCAGGCTCTGATTGGCATGTGAAGGCAGATAGTGAAGCAGTTGTTTAGGGGAGTGCTTGAATTGCTTAATGTTTCTTTGGCAGAGCCTGCTTTTTCAATATTGGCCAATCACATCCCCAACTCAATGTCAGTTTATCTTTTGCAGTAGAATTCACTTTTCATGGTTACTTCTTTGTATTTTCAGCCACAGTGGAACTTGTTTGTCTTAGTCCTGCTATGTAGCTGCTGTGCTTTCGACTTACCTGCGCTTGTGTGACATAGAACGCCTCACACTGTGTGCAGTACGGGAATGTCATAGGCAACATAAAAACAAAGAACTATTGTACTGAAAATCACAGAGAGTCGTATGGAGCTAATCGGCATTGTGTGAACTTATTTAAATTCACTGCTTTAGCATGCTTGCACAATTTTTAGTTATAAACCTCATTTTCTATTTTGCAGGGCATAAATAGCTTCAATCTGAGCAGAGACATTGTGGAGGTCCTGGGAAAAATGGCCTGCACACTGAACAGCTCTTACATCCAGAACTCTGATCCTGTCATCCTGGAAAATCTCAAAGCCTGCAAAGATCTTAATGACAATCAAGTGGCTGCTGTGGAGACACTGCTGCTGTCTGGGAAAACACCTTATGGGTAAAGGAAGTGATTTAAAACATACAGACATTCACGTATACGCTACAATAACATCAGTGTTCGATAGATAAATAGATAACTTTATTTATCCCAGAAGGGAAATTAAGTTGTCTCAGTAGTCCAGTATTAATACAGTAGAAATACAATAGCACAAAATACTTGAGTGGAGAGCAAAATACTTAAGTAGAGTAAACTAGGAGTAAGAATAGAAATAAAATAGTGGGACAAGGGCATTTAGAAAAACAAGTTAAGTAAGCAGATAAGGGGCAGTGGCAAGATGATGGTATAATACTGATGTTATGGTGGTAATGTCAGTGATAACAGTACATAACAGTATATAGTAGT
Organism: Brachirus orientalis; assembly: GCA_016785285.1. Lineage (NCBI taxonomy): Eukaryota > Metazoa > Chordata > Actinopteri > Pleuronectiformes > Soleidae > Brachirus > Brachirus orientalis. Next base: position 4,957,553 of record JAFBJR010000050.1, on the reverse strand, counting down.
AATCAACAGAATATAATAACAACAGTATATAGTACTCATGGTAGCAGCAACAGTGTATAATGAAAATAGTAATAATAGTGATAAAAACCTATAGCCTTACACACAGATATGATATATATATATATATATATATATATATATATGGGATATATAGTGTAGATATAGGTGTAATATATGCATGATAAATAAATACTTGACTAAGCAAGATATACATACCACAAACAGTAGATATGAATATGAATATATAAATAGGATGTGCAATAGCAGGTTTATTCAGTCAGGGAGTGGGTCCCCAGGACCAAGGTTGAGGAAACCTGCAACAAACCCACAGTGAACTGAACTTGTTAAAAACCAAACTCGCATTATGTGACATGTGCAGACTGTTTTGCATTGTCTTGCTGCTGTAGTGAACATAATGATCCACAATTGTCATTGTTTGCAGAAGAAAGTTAATTAGGTGTTACTTATCACACACAACAAGGCGTCTGTTTTCATGGGTGACCAGCTAGAATAGACATGATAATGTAGGTTCTGCCAAAAGCATAGCAACAAAAAGGATTGAATTTCTTGAAGACGTTTCGCCTCTCATCCAACAAAAAGTTTACAACATTTTTTGTGTTCAGGAACCCTACCACCTGGACCAAAGAAACACTGGAGAACCTGGGGAACCTCCCTCTATATTTCACTAGAGGCGTGTGGGCACAAATCAAATACGTATGTGTGTATTCTAACCTTCGTACTGTTAAAGTATGTTATGTTACAGTATTGATTTTTTTTATTATTAAAAGGATAGTATCACGTAAGAAATACCTCACTCATTTTCCAGTTTGTATCAAAACACCTTTCTTTTTTTTCAGAAAACAAAGAAAAGGTTCCTCAGGAGCTTTATGCCCAACATGAGGAAAAGAAAAACTAAAAAGATGAAGCTGAAGAAAATGTTTAAACAGATCAGTGCTCTCAGGATTAAACGAGGAGCAGGTAAGATTTCTCATTTTCTGCACTTTTACAAAGCAACTGCTAATACTGAAGCCTAATCAAGAGACAGTCTATGGTCCTTCTGTAATTCAGAATGCACTGACCTGAGAATGTGTTTGTTTTAGTGCTTATAAACTCAAAGTTTCATAATTAACATGATTTGTTTCTTTTTTTCTTCAGCCTTCCTAGGAGTCAGATTTTTTTTAATGATGTCATGCTGAAGAGAAACATATTGTGTCTACTTAGATAAATATTTGTCACGTTCTTGTAGAGGTGTCCCATTTCATAGGAGTAGATGTAACTGGTGTCTAAGTGGCAAGGGACAAGGGTTAGGGGTAGGGAATATATCACAAATGTAAGTATTTTATATTTCTGTATCCTTTTTTAAAGTGTGTTTGTTTATTAAATCACCTTTTTAAGCATTAAACTATTGGTAGATCTGGCACGGTTCATACTGCAGAGTCATGGCATTCACTTTAGATCATGGCCATGTTAAAAATCTTATTGTGTGTGGACGTTCATAAAGATGCCCCTCATGTAAAACCTAGAGTTATGCACCTGTGCTCATGTGTCTCCACATGTCTAACTGTGGATTACAGCCCTACAGTAGGATATTTATTGAAGGTGCAATATGCAACATTCACCCTCCTCCATCGCGTGAGCCTGTTTTGGTAGCTGGTCTGACTATTGCACTGGGGACTGTCACGTCTTTTGGACTCTGTGTTAAAATATATTTTGTTCAACTGGGATTTTTTTTTACTATGTTAATAACTACATTTTAACACTGCTTTGTAATTTTCTCAACCTGTCGCCTGTACCTTCACTCACCTTTTTCTCTCATCATCTTACCCATAATTAAAAGGTTGCACCATGGGGAACATCACCCAAGTAACAGTCAACGAACCCTCCTTCCCCTTTGGCTATGATGCGACACAATTTGACCTCTGCCTGGACATCCCCGTTCTGAAGGATAATCTTAACTCCATTTGTGAGAAAGTGGATGATGACGAGTTCCAGAAATTCATTTTGAAAAAACTGAACGAGGTAAGTTTTAGTTTTAGTGGGGTGACCTGAAATATCGTTGACTACATACTGTAATAGTTTTACACACAATAACCTTGTGGTAATTAAATTTCTTGTACTCGTTTCTATGAGGTTTTGTGTTATCATCTCATGAATACATTAACATTGTAATTATGGTGATGGTATAACAAGTGTATTGTTCCAGACATTCCCATCTGGTGTCTCTGATAATGAAGTCCAAGTTCTCGGGTCAGTGTCCCGTGTGGCAACACTCCAGGACATTTCCAAGTGGAACATCACCACAATTGACACCCTAGCAGCACTAATGAAAGCTGATGATGGAACATGGGAAGCAGCAAAGGTAAGAAAACAGGGATTCTCCAAAATAGTTAAACAGCTATGATTTAACAGTGTCTTGTGCCTTTATCACACTGTATGTATGAGCAGTTTGCCACTGAGTCACGGAATGTCTTGGTTTTCCTTTCAGCAACTGTGTCTCCCATGATCTTCCAGAGATTCGGGCCCTTGCCTATTTAATCCCTGCACCCTGTGTAGTTAACAGCTAAATATATTGTTTTCATCAACACTTCCCGTGGTTAAATGCCATTTGATCAGAAATCGAACCCACAACTTTCCAGTTGAAAGACAATTTGCTCCACCACTGAGCCACCATAGTTGTTACGATTTTTCTCTCAGTTGACCCTAACTCAAACTATTGTAAATTGAATTTCCCATGATTGACTGTTCTATTCCAGTTGTGGTTCTAAGTGGCAAGGGCCAAGGGGCAGGGATAGGGAATGTGTCACAAACATATATATGTTTCTGTACCATATAAAAAGTATATATGCAGAGCTTTTATGTTCATAAATCGTATCATTTATGGGTATTTTCAAAGACAAACCCTGTATAAAACATAGCAGCAGACACTTTGCTTGTGTGACTTGAGAGACAGAAGATCAGCAATGCAGATGTCACACGCTGCACGCAGGTCCATTGTGGCCTCAAAGTTTTTTTTTTGTTTGTTTGTTTTTTTTGCTGACTCAAGGTATTTACTTTGATGTTATCTATAGAGCAAAGCCATCATCATGAGTTATCTGAATACTTCTGGGAACACTCTGGGCAGTGCTGAGCTCAACAGTATTGGCTCCAACCTGTGCTCACTGGACACCAGCACTCTGGAGACCATCACCCCGGAGAGTATCAGGTGGGTGTCAGAGGCCTAAGCATGGCTACTGTGAGTGATCACTGAGAGTTTATAACAGTAACAGTATATGGTACTTTCTCCTCAAACATCACCAGAAATGCCAACCCCTTAAATCTGGAGTCCTGCACAACTGAGCAGCTGAAAGTCCTGTATGAGATCAGCAATAATTCCTTCAGCTCACAGCTTGACAGTCCCACCTATTACAATTTAATTAAGCATTCTTTAGGTGAGAATACATGTTGCCTGTCTTTTTTTCTTGATGTCTGTATGCATGGAACTCCTCTCAAACTTGAGGTTTTCTTCTCCTCTCTGTTTACAGGTGGAGCACCTCAATCAGATGTAGAAGCCCTGTCAAATCGGAACCTCAGCATGGATATAGAGGTCTTCCGGCACTTGGATCCCAACGTAATCACGGTAAGGATTCCTGCTGAGACAATTTACAAAGTTGTTTTTGTTTTCGAAATATGTAGAGGCGATCTCAGAGGGCCAAAGTGACAAAGAGGAAGCAAGTGCAGTGCCACAGAAAAAAAAAAAAGTTTTGAAAAAATAATATAACTAAAAGCATCTTTTTTTTGTGCGATGTGCATATCGTTTACATTTTAAATGCAAGAAGTTTGGAATTAAGTGCTATCACCAGTGGTACACGAGCGTCCTCTGGTAGTATGTGGAGGAAAAACAGAAATACTGTTCTAGTGAGTGTGTAGAAAATGAAACAGAAAAAAAAAATCAGTAATAATCATTAGAGTCACCTTATCTCTTGCTCCATCTTAATTTAATTTCACTATACCAGTGTCTGAAATATATGCGAGGAAGAGGAGGATGATGAGAGAGCAAATGATGTGGCCCACCTTAAATAATTTGAAGAAATAGTACACCCGAATATTCTAGTATACCCTAATTTCTTCCCCATAGTTAGATGAGAGGGTTAACTGCCGTCATATCTGCCATTTCAAATTGGAAAAATCAAAACATATGAATTACAAATTGTAATTACAATTCCTGCCATTCGAAAAAAAAGACGGTTCAGTGTTTGTGGCCCCTCACTCTGTCAAACAGTCATTTCCTCTTCCTCCCACAATGGTTTTCTCTGCTTTTTTTTCACTGGCTCTGCCGTGACGAACATCTAAAATGGCGACCCTGATCTTAGTAGTTGGAATGGAGAAAGCCTTCAATCTCCCCACAATATGACATTTAACCATCACAAAGACTCTGAAGCTGTTAAATTAGGGTTAAAATCCTGCATAGTTCCACTTTAAAGCCAACCACATAGCTATCAGTTTCAGGGATTTAATGTAAACCATTTTAAATCTATACTAGAAAAGAGTATGACTGGTTCAAATTGTCCTTGTTGCTCATTTGCTATTGTGGAAAAAAAACAAACAAACACTGGATTCTTTCTCTTCATGGTTTCTTTTGAAATGCGCAGAATTTGAGTGTGCCCACTGTCCAAGGCCTCCTGGGTTACCACGTAAATGATCTGAAGTTGTTTGAGGATGACACTGTGATTCAGACATGGTTGAACAGCCGGCTGCAGGCAGAACTGGACCTGCTGAGTCTGAACCTAACGACCAACAGAACCACCCCAGCCACTGCATCACCCATTTCCAACACAAATACAACATCAGAACCAGCTTCAAATGTTGTTGCGACAGCAACACAGGGTAAAACCATCATCTTTGTTTGTTGGTTTAGCTAGAACAGAGCATGTACAGAATATATAGATAATAGTTTTCATAGGGTTCTTTTGCACAGTGGGAATAAATTATTACACACTGAAAAACAGATATGGAACTTTTCCTCAGTTAATGCTAACCCTTTTTTTTTTGCATATACCTAAAATAACAATAGAATTCTCAAATATACACAGCAGTAAACATTTTTCTTCTTGAATTAATTTCCAACTTAATGACATACAGTACAACAGCAGGAGTTAGCAATGTTTGTTATAGTTTGTATCTAACTAGATCAATTTCCTCAGGAAACACAGGTAACTCCATCACAACTGCAAATCCGGCCTCTAACGGAACAACCCAAGGTAAGAAAGATTAATTCATATACCTCATTTCCACGGGACCAAAAAAATAGCTTCATTTTTCATCAGGGGGAATGTGTTGAATTGGTCGTCACTCAGGTCAAATGACTCTGCAGTGGATGTGGGTTTTAATCAGCTTCACCTCCACTCAGCATCAGTGGGGATTTAAGGCGCGGGTGAAAGCATTCATTTCTTCAGCTGTGCTATTTTTGCCAGAGTTGTGCCAACGGTGCAACAGTTGATTTACATTGGTTACAACATTGGTATTCATTACAATCCTTACTTTTTAGAATGTTTTTTTTTTCCATTCAAGTGCAGGTGAAGGGTTTGGAAAAGGGCTGCTGTTAATCACATTCTTTAATTCAAGGGTCTCAAATTCAAATGACCTACGGATCTAATCTGGTCAAGAGGCAGGTCTAGAGAAAAGAAGTGCATTCAGAAGGGGGTGGACAATATGAGTTTCAAATTATTATTACACGTTATTCCATCATAAATATTGTGCTGACAATATTTATGATGATATTTCATGGAATTTCAAAGTAAAGGTTTTTGTTTTGATATGGAATAATGTATATTTTACAAAAAAAGAAAAACAACCATAATAAAAAAATAAACAACCATATACATATATGCATGTTGAATGTACTACTATGGCAGGCCACATAACATTGATTGGAAGGCCACAAATTTGATACCATTGCTTTAGCTGGGCTTTAAAAATGCCAAGTTTACCAGCTATTTTTAGTTTGAAAAATGTTTTACAGATGATGTTATACTTTAATATATTTTGTGTTCATGCTGACCCTGATGTTACATATATTTAATTTCATTCAGGAAAGGTATATTTTCACTCACTGTATGTTTTGTTTTTGTTCTAACTACAGCCACGGGTGAAGGAACAGACCTGGCAAACAATCTAACATCCATCTTCTTAGCAGTGGTGCTGACAACTTTGCAGCAATTAGTTCCTTAACTACTAACTTAAACACACTTGAATCTTTAGTAATCAGTGATTATTCAACTGCTGAATGTGATTCATTTAAATTAATGCTGTTTATTTCTATCTAAGGCAAATAGTTTAATTGTCAGAGCTTCATTAGTTTATCTCAATCTCTTAAAAACTATGTTAGAAAACAAAAATGGGAATCTAAATAATAATACTTTACTAGTAATCTAGATTTTACTCTACATCCTGGGAACTTAATTGCTGGCCATGTTTCAATTGTATTTAGTCTTTATTATAAAATAAAGCTGTCTAATGTACTGCAATATCTGTAATGAATTCAAATCATCAATAAATGCTTAATACTAAACTACTGTTGCTTCTATGCCTGATTTCTATGGATCTATACAGCTCACAGATAAATCTACAGCTGTATTTACTGTATATATCCAGTGTTTACACGTATAAAGAAAGAATGTACAGGACATCTCTCTCACTCTCACTCATTTTCTACGTTTTTCTTTATTTGCACTCAAGTGAAAGATAATTTAAAATCAAATTGTATTGACGCATTACAAACTTGCAACTATTCCATCTCAGAGATGCGCTCATACTTTTAGCTGAACAGTTCTTATCAGCAGACTGGATATGTGTAAATATTGTGTGAAGCATGCAAACGTTACGTTTTTACATGTGTGAGAGGTGGGAATGTTAAGAGTGAGGACAGTGGACGTGGTTTAGAAGAGGTCACGTAGAAATAACACAAGTGAAACATCCCTCTTGCATTTTGCCTCACTGAAAACAAATAGCAGAATTGGTGGATAAAGTGAGCGAGAGGAGGGATGTATGACCTGATGAGGAAACCACATTTTACCTTCTAGTACAAGATGCCAGTATTACTGCAGTAATAAAGTAAGGCAACAAAATGCAAATCATAATACCAAAAGCTATTGGCCTTCTTTATTTACGGTATGTCATCAAGTTGTACCACATTGTTCTATTGTGGTAACATGGATTTTTGTGCCACTTACCTCATATTTAAGTGAACAGATTCCTAAAAATCACTTTAAAACAGATTTTCATTCAGCAAACCTAGCCATAGAAACAATTTTAGTTTCTTAGTCTCAGAATGCTTGCATTAGCTATACAGCATTAACACAAAGTAAACTTTATAAAGCAATAAACAGTGTGCAGATTTTAGCTCATGACATTATAAACCAAAGTACATTTAATTCATCACATAAATGTAGGACACAATAATGTTTTACCAAAGCCCAATCCAGACCCATGCAGAACCAAGATGAGCTAAACCTGAACAGGAGACAGAGCTGAAATGTTAACTTTTAAATACACTTAACAAATACTTTTGTTTTTTTGCTCTCATTTCCCATAAATTGAAGTAAAAGATGTAGGATTTCTCAACTTTGGTTCACAGGTTTGTCAAAATCTTTATGACTGTGCACTAAATCTTTACAACAGTAATCCACATATTAAGGTGTCCCATAAAAAGCGTGATTATGGCACAGTGGACACACTGTGGTCACGTCAGTGGCCGTGCAGCTCATCTTCTGTCTGGTTAAGTGTAAATCGAAAGGAACATCCACTGTAAATAAAGATGGGATAAATGATCAGGGTGTTTCTCTAATAATCAGTGCTTAATGTCAGCATCATTTAACTGACGAAGGTTAAAGTGACAAAACACTGGTTATATTTTCAAATCAAATTATTTAAAGCTGAATTTGATTTTTTGGGGCCCCCCTTCCACCACCTCAGAGTAGCCAGTACTTGACTGTCATTGATGCAAATGTAACATTATAAACTGCATAAATTATAGTGTTAACTATAATGTAAACCAGCAACTTTTAAACTTAGAGGGCAGTAAAATCCCATAAATAGGCTTGAATTAATTTGCACTTTTGTATAAGTGTGGTGATACTCAACAAGTAAACCAGTTTAATGACTTTGCTTTTTAAAACTTAGAACACGTGCAAACGTGCACTAAATGAGCAATCATCAATCTTCAGCAATCTTCTAAAAATAAAACCAAATAACTGAAGCTAAACACTATTTATCTAAATATATTTAAAGATCAGGGGGCCTCAATCAGCCACTCCGTTCCCTTATGCCTTGGGTCGGCTCTGTGTGGACTCAAGAAAAGGATAGATTTAAAATCAAAACTATGAGAGCTTGTCCTACCTCTGATTCATGAAGACTGATGACTGATCCGTCAGACAACTGGCTGAAGATTTCTATTGACAAAAAAACACAACTTTTAGAACTCCAAACACTGTAGAGGACCAGAAGTGTTTTGGAAACAGAACCTTTAGTTGAGAATATTTTAAAATGAGTATTACTCTTCATAGAGTCATGCAAAACACATCAAAATGAAGAAACTGGACCATGATATGTATACTACAGGCACAGCGGACTACCATCAGTTGTCGAAATGTACTTACTGTACATGCAGTGAAAGCGAAGGATGAGAATGATGAAACTCTCGAGTGTTATGTGTCCAGAGGAGGTACCATAGCGCAGAGCCATCAAATTCAGCATGTCATCGCTGACTCTCATTCCTGACCAACAGACGTCAGGCAAGAAAAAAAAAAACAAATATATTCAGCAAATATTTATTACTTTCATTAATGATTCACCTGCGGGTTATTATATTTCTACCAAACTGTCACACTCTCAAATTTCAAGAGGCTCTTTTGCTTGGCAGGCAAAGTTGACAAATCACAGCAAAAACAAGGCAGGTGTAAAAATTCTAGTTGATAATGGAAATGTTCCATTTATCTTTCCCATTTTCAGGGTGTATACTCACACTGCCCTGACTCACATGCACTGAAACGAGCCATAATCAGTGACGCAGGTGCTTTTGCTGTCAAAATGGCTGCTGTGCAAAGGGCCCCGAGAATTGAATCTTCATATTTTTGAAAGCAGTCGTGTTAGTTGTGTTGGCTAAAGACAATAGTGTTGAGTCTGCAATTAAAGACTTGAATGATTGAGAGATTATATTGAAATTTCCTCTGTCATGTCACCATAAAAACTCTTTTCCAAATGAATTTTAATGTGTAAATATTGTTTTTTAATGTCTACTATTTATACTATTTAATTTTAACTGTAAAGGATATTTGAGAATCTTTAAAGACGCTGTATAATTGAAAAAATATTACTATTATTATTACTGATGTTAATGATTAACCATTAGTCAATGAATTGCCAATCAAAATTTAATGGATTAAGCATTAATTAATTAATGAACTGACAACCATTTCTTTTAATTTTAGTGTTATTTCTATCTCAAATACTGTGTAGTTACAACTTATACCAGCAGATGGTGCACAGTAACCAAAGAAGAATAGGATTCGATCAAAGTGCATGGACATGTTGTACTTAATATATATATGTCCTGCATATGTTGGTCCACTGCACCTAACATATGCAGGACATATATATATTTGAAAAAAGCATTGACATACGTTGTATTAAAAACTAATTATACCAACATTGGTGGGAATGACACCTGCAGCACTTTTGATGGTATCTAAAGTGGATAGTCCCATTTCTTTCTTTCATATTATATATACTGTATATATATATATAATATCTGTGCACTATATATTATTGTTCTTTAACATGCATGATGGTATACCATTTATTATTGTATATCATGTATTGTATTGTGTGCTATAAATTATATTTGGTACTATATTAAAATTATCTGTCTGTCTGTCTAAATGCAGGAATTTGATAGATGGTGTACTGCATGCTTGACCCATGTGGTACATAGTTTCATAGCAATGAAAAACATCCATCCTTGGTATTGTATTCCTTGCAGCCATGTACATTAGTGTCAAAGTGGAATGCAATTAATAAAAAATAATAATTGTGTATATATCACCTGAGGCCATGATTGCATTTCTGAGCTCTTTGAGTGACAGCATTCCTGTGCGGGAAACATCAGAGCTGAAGAAAATGTCCTGGTAGAAGAGAAGTGATGATACTCATGTGCGAGGACAGCAAATCAGGTCAACTTTCTGACTATGTATCCTAACTTATTAGTACACTGTAGTGATGTCATTATTAGGAAGCAGCCAGTCATTTTTTTCCTCATTACCTTGTACGTGACGACCTTCCTCCACAGCCGCACAAACTCTGCACCATTCAGTTTGCCTGTGATAGATGTCTTAAAGCCAACATTAAGGTACTGAATCAGCACATGTTGTTTCCTATGTCAACTGTTCCCGACTGTTAAAGAGAAGCCGGGTTTTAGACATGTTTACTATTGGACTACATTCAGGGAAAAAAAAAGAACACTCCACCCACACACCCATTACACGTATGTTAAAGAAGTTCATAAGTGGTGTCATTTAAGATACGTCCATCAGAGCGACCATGCTGCGACAGGCATCAACGCTGAAGCCTCCAGATTTCAGGTCTCCTAAACAAAAATAGAAAAAAGAAATGAATTAGCAATGCACAGCAACATACAGTAGCAGTGCAACAAATCCCACCAAATCTTTTTATCTCCAAACCTTTCAGGATGCGGTCATTTAGAATCATCTGGAGCTGCTCTGCATCCACTTCTTCGTACTGGAAATGAAATCAAAGCAATAAGAGACTTGTATGGTCACCTATAGAAGGAAACAGCTTAGATAAGAAGTAGAATGTTTTAAAGATGATTTATTGACACAAATTTAGTCATCTTGCAGCACTATTTTTCTACCAAATACTTCCTCTGTGGTGTGTCTAGTTGCAAGTGATAAGCCTGAAGCGTGAGACTCAGTGAGATTCCTTACATGATGAGCAAAACATTTTTTGCTTCATTTATTTATTTTTATTTTTGCGCAACTTTGTACTGGAGTTGATTTGGTTGCGAGTGTGGGCCTTTTCTAGGGGCCCACTGGCTCATCAACCACACCAGACTACACACACACATTATATCTTGGTTGTCCAATTTGGACATTGTCCAGTATTTTGAGAAAGAATCTGGGTGTTTAACATGAAGATAAACAGAGATCGTCACTGCTTTTACACCTATGTAAGTGTCATGATGGGAAGGGGCGGCTAACCAATAGAGGGCGCACAAGGGTGTCGCAGCACCACTCCCCCATATGAGAAGACTCCTTGAATAGACTTTAAAACCTCTATGCACTATATTGATGTTCTAGGTTAGTGAGGAATATGCTGCCCTGGTGCATTTTAAGCTACATTTTTCTTAGCCTAAGAAAAGATTTTCACATCATCATGCAACAACTGGCAGCAGAGCAATACATCTGCGGTTGTGATAAATTAAGGACCTAATTGCTGACATTGTTGATCACAACTAGATCACAACAGAGTAAAAGAGGCTGAGCTGACATACACACTAAAGGCGACTATGATGGTGCAAATTTACTTGCCATAATTCCTGCTATTTAACTCTTTAATGGCTTAACATGAACATGGATGCAGGTGTTAACTGAGCTCAGGGAATACAAATGTGAAATTATATGCATTACTGCCTCCAATCATGATTTGCTGAAGACACACTTTTTTACCTTGTCAGAGAATTCGAGAAAAATGTTTTTCTTGTTTTCCTTGTCTGCTTCGTTTTCGACTGGAACGGGCTGCAAAAATTGAAATGCTATGAGCTTCAGATGAACTAATGTAGTGGGTAAAACACTTTTATTTTGGAACAAAGCAGCAACATCAAAAACTCACCTCTTCTACTACATGATTGTGGTTATGGCTGCTAGAATTCTCACTGAAAGTAAGAACAAGAGACACCAGTAGATTACACGGCACTTGTAATCTACATATATGCATTAACTGTCACAGTGATGTCATTACATTTGAAACTAACACAAAGTGTAATTTGGGAAGTTAAATGGAGGATCAATATCTGTCTTTGTGTTTTCACTGTTTCTTCAGCTGAAATGTGACATGCATTTACAGCTCTGGAAAAAGACCCCTGCAATTTTTTTCTGAAATCAGTATCTCTACATGTGTGACAGCCATTCCATCCCAGTGTCTGTTGAATTCCAAAACAAACACATCTCATTCTACTTAATGAGGTACTGATAAGGTGACCTCAACCAAATTATATTGGCTGCAAGTGGTGGAGAGCATGACAATTATTCCACCAAATATTCATTTCTGAACTCTTCCTTTTAAAGTTAAAAAAAAATTGTATTGTGTTGTTTAAAAATTAATATGAACTTGTTTTCTTTGCATTATTCGAGGTCTGAAAACACCACATCGTTGTTTTTTTTTATGATGACCATTTTCTGCAAATAAATGCTCTAAATAATTTTTTTTTTGGGAATTTGGGAGAAATGTCAGTAGTTTATAGAATGAAACAAAGGTGTTTATTTTTTCTCAAATAGTAAAATCAGAGAAGCTGATCATTTTGCAGTGGTCTCTTAATTTCTTCAACAGCTGTAGAAATAAAGGCACTATATGTAAGAAATGTATGAAGATCAAGACCATGACGTGTCATCAGAAATTAAGAAAACGTGTTAAAATGAAATACTGGTTTCACTGAAAACCGAAAATCCATTTTCATTGTCACGCCGCAAACTCATTTTGGAAATGTTCTTTACAGCAGAGATCCCTTCAGAGAAAGTTGCAGACAGACATGTTGGAGTTTAATCCTGGACACGGAAGCAACATGGAGAACGTTAACCAAGGTTCACTTTTCTTTCTCTCTCATTCCGTCGTAAGTTTTAGGCCACTACCAGCTTTATAAGACTTTATGACTATATGATCAACCTGTCAATGAGTTGAACTTGTGCAACATGTGTATGTGATGCTCAAACATGTCTTGAGCAAACCAGGTATAATAGTATAATAATAATGAAATAGTAGGAGAAACACAGGTTTGACCAATAACATTAGGGTTCCATTCCAGGTTTTAAAGAGCCATGGTTGTGTTATTGTCCAAGTGTAAATGTAGGTCACACTAAATATTTGATATTATAGAAGCATTTTTGTTGTTTGTTTTTTCTGAAAAAGATGTTATTTTCAAACTGCATATGTGTTTCTCCATATTTTCAGGATGTGTTCAATAAAGTGATTGAGAAATAATTGTACAATGTGGTCATTATAGCACTGCTAAAACAACAAATCTAATGGTGGCCTAAGACTTATGCACAGACAGTACTATATATATATATATATATATTCTCTACTGCTCCTTTCAAGCAGTCACACTTTCACTTTTAATCCTCACCTGTTGCTGACACATGAAAATTAACCCAATAGTATCAATGTTTATGAAAATAACGTTACGTATGACTGTGTGCATGAATACAGTGTAATGCTGGGTATAACAGCAGTTTCTTGTTTCCGTATTAGAGAAAATCTGGCAAACGCACCCATGCAAAGTTTTAAATTGGGGTTGCAGTAGCTGACGTAAACACTAAAGGGCGCTGTTGTACATATTTTACACACATCACCTTTAGTTGTACATGTATGACATTTTAAAAGGGTTATATGTAACTTACTAGATGTGAGTCTCTGCCTTGGACAGGATGGTCAGGATGAAGGACGCTGTCTCATTAGGACTGAAGGTGGACGGCACAATCAGATATTCTCCAGGCTTTAGCGCAAGGAACTCCATCACCTCACGTGCATTCATGTAGGTTTTCATTTGAGCCAGATTTTTGTTTCTGCTGAAGAAAGAGGCTGGAAACTTCCCCTTCTGTGCTTTGTACTGCAATACCAGTAATAAGTCAATTTTTAATTTTACATATGCAGCTGAATGCACAATAACAAAGTGTTCGAAAAAGGTTACTTACTTCTCCATTCAGCTTAGACGTGATCAGAGGAAAATATTAAAAAGGAGTTAATATTGGGGAGAGAAAAGGAATTAATATTAGAAGAAAATGAAATAATGCCAATGATAGTGTAAATAATGTAATATAATTATTATTTGCATGGCTCACAGAGGTTGAGTTATGCAAATTTAAGTATAAATGCATGCACAGTCATTTCAAGTGAAATATATTTCACAGACTTTTATCTTTTTTAATATTCCTGTATATAAAACTTGATAACAAAGAATGGATGTGCCTACAATACATCCACTTCTAGGCATGATAATGCCCAACTGAATAATGTGACAGAAACCCAAAAAATTGTAATTGTAAAAGATAAACACTCATTTTTACCTCAAATATTGAAAATCCAATGTGGAGGTTTTGGACCAGGCGTCTGTTCCTTTTGTCTGGCATTTGCATGAGACTCACCAGCAAATTCCTTTCACTCTGATTCTTTGAACATTCACTGAGTAACTGACCAATTTTAATCCGATACTGTGGATTAGTCCAGAAGCTCTCTGGGAGACAAAAGGCAAACATTTTTTTGTATTACACCACCAGGAGTAGTGTAATATCATTTCATTAATAAACAAATAAATAAATAACTGTAAAATGTATACTAACAATGACCTTATCAACTGAACACAAAGCTAAGCTAACCAAACACATATATGATTACTGTACCTAACAATGGTAATGAGGACGGTCACCTCTGAGTTGACTGCATTCCAGTCAAGGAGTCAGAAAAAAACATTGACACAAACATATAATCTCAGGCTGGCTATTGTTAGCAGTGTCAGTCAATTACAATTGCTCTACGCGGTATTTTGCACACACAAACACCATGTTCAAGGATAAAAACTGAACAGTACTGTGTGTACGATGGACTTAATGTGAAACAACTAAGATGAAAGTCCAATTAACTGTAAAAGTAACCTGGTGTTTTTATTCTACTGATACGATCTTGGAATCCTGTGTCAGGGTTTGTGAGGTTGCTTTGACTTTTTCCAAGTTGGAACTCTGACTTAAGATGGCATTCCAGTTGAAAGAATACTTTCCTCAACTCAGAAATTCTAACTTTTGACTGTAACTGAAGCACACCATATGGTTTTTGGGAGGAAACCGAAAAAAAGCTTAATAGTAAATATGTAAGATTTAAGTGGATTCATTTTCTTTTACCAGAAACACAACACAAAATATTTAAATAGATTTTTTTCTTTATTTATCTATTTTGAGCCCTTTATTTTTTGCACCATGAGTGTGTCTTCTGTCCAGAAGGTGACATTTTTGCACATGTTGGATATTATTACTGGACAAACTACTCACCACCCACCCAACCACAGGTTGTCCTACATGCTTGAAGTGAAAGGGTGAGGTGAGAGACATTTAGCCGCAACATGCAACTTCACCAACAGATGATATTAAATCCATTAAACACTTTAAAGCTGTTTGTTAAACGTTATATTCTGTCAATTTCTGCTTGAACTGTTGGATTGTTGGGGGGATGCTAACAAACCAAACAAAAGTCATTTAATTTTGTATATATAAATGTCCATCATAAAACTGACCCTTCTTTAATCTGTACTGAGACTGACAGGGACTAATAGCCGCCAGTTCAAATCAAAAAGAGTTAATTTAATATATGCCAAACCACTAGTCCCTAATTTATTCTGTAAGGCGTCACCGTGTCCCGTCTTATATTTGTCTCTGGTATACTGTTAATATTTTACATTTTATTATCTGGGGTTATGTTTGTCTTTTTTAATGTAGTACAGAGCAGTGTAGACAGTCTCACTCGAGTTCACATATTGGAAAAGTACCTGAGTTCAGGCATCCTCCAGCTGTGGTTCCTGCAAGCCATCTGCCCTCATGGACCGATGTCTGCCAGTGACAAGAAGAGCCTCCATCAAGGAAGTCAGGACACATGCAACAGATGTCAAGATCATTGTAGAATGTACAGAAGTCCTCCAATGTCATCCTGTTGAAATCGGACATTGATCAGGTAAGGTGTTTTATTCTGATTAATATAAAAAAATCAATCTGAGATTTGTTTGATGCATGAAGATAACGTGTTCTGTGTCATTCATGCAAGGTGAGACATCCAAACACTATCTGCATTAATGTGAATCAACTGCCAGTCAAATTGCAATTTTAAAATCTTACTCAGCCCATGATACATTGTATTTTTTATACTACCAGTCAAAGTTTGGACACACCTTCTCATTTAATAGTTTTTCTTTATTTTCATGACTATTAACATTGTTGATTCTCACTGAAGGCATCAAAACTATGAATGAGCACATATTGAATTATGTAGTAAACAAAAAAGTGTGAAATAACTCTAAATGTGTTTTATATTTTAGATTCCTCAAAGTAGCCACCCTTTGCTTTGTTGACAGCGCTGCAAATCTTCTCTCAATGAGCTTCATGATGTAGTCACCTGAAATGGTTTCCACTTCACAGGTGTGCCTTGTCAGGGTTCATTTATGGAATCTCTTGCCTTCTTAATGGGGTTGGGAACATGTGTTGTGCAGAAGTCAGGTTGGTACACAGCTGACAGCCCTATTTAACAACTGTTAGAATTCATGTTATGGCAAGAACCAATCAGCTAAGTAAAGAGAAACGACAGTCCATCATTACTTTAAGAAATGAAGGTCAGTCAGTTTGGAAAATTGCAAAAACTTTGAATGTGTCCAAACCTTTGACTGGTAGTGTATATAAAACTGTGAGCTATAAGTAATGGCTAAGTTCCCATTTAACTTAAAAAAATTTTTTTTTAAAAAATAAAAAAATAAAAAAGAAAAAAAAAAAGAAAAGAAAGAGATATTTGAAATCAACTTGCTTACCAAAACTCCCCATCATCAATCACTGACAGGCATAGGTCACGATCTTGCGGACTCACAGTTTGCCACAACGGTGAACTTTGAGAGGGAAGAGACGGGAAATATTGCTATAAATTTTGATTAGCATTATACCTCCAGTGAGTAAGAGAAGTACAGAACATGAAGCATTTTATGTCACGGCTGATGGAGGCAAGATGGAAGCACAATAGCTACATAGCGCTGGTAAAGCTGTGGTACAGCTGAAAATGCCAAGAAGCATCCACAAAAAGTTTCCTCATAATCCTTTCCAAGGTTCACTTGGCTTTTTACTTCCAGCGGCTTGCATGTAAGATTTATATTGAGAAATTATCAGGAAAAATATGTAGAATGTTGCTGCAGCTCACCACCCAGACATGCTGCAAGAAGAAACGCTGGCAGTGTTTTGGTAATTATGCAGGCTCATGGGTGACAGAAGTTCTTCACTGGAGCTTTATTTGTATTATTTATCAGTTGGCATGGAAAGGGATGGCAACCCATGGCCAAACAGAAGAGAATTGTAACTGCAGGCAGGGTTGCCAGTTCAAATCCCCGGACAGGTCAAGGGCTGGGGCATCCAACATCATAGCTCCGTCAGCGCAGATATTTGCTGTGTGCCCAGTTTGTGTTCATTACTGGTGTTGGATTGGTTAAATGCAGAGGTCAAGTTCACTATCACTAATTGGTGTGTGTGCAAATAAAACTAATTGTAGGTGTTGTCACATAATCAATACTTAATATAAACTGTGTCGCAGAGTGTGATTTGTACTGTCTGAAGGAGGATTTAAGGTAATAATAATAATAATTTGAGTCATCCTTACTGATCAGCCCAGTCTCCATTCCACTCCTTTTGACCCCAGGGGTTCCACAAACGCACCAGGTTTACAAGTTGCCCTTCACTCATCACCTGACCATTAGCACCAGAGAGTTTTTAATCAGAAATAAATTAAGACACAATTTTGTATGATGAAATCCGTACAAAGTTAGTACAGTTATTCACCTGGTGTATACCCGTGACTGTATAGGCATGGCCTTGGACCAGTCCATTTGGAAGCACAGTGTTTGCATTTGTCTCCTGTAATGTAGAATTGAAGTCTTAAAAAAAACCATGACATGTTAATTAATGAAATTAAATCTGAAGGCCCTGTTACCAAGTCAGTAATGATGTTTACATTTTACATTCATCATTACTGACTTGGCAACAGGGCGTCCACATACTCACAGTGAAAAAGAATAAAAAAATAAGGAAAAAATGTTAGGCATAAGCATGGACACAGTTGGAACTGCACAGGCGAAGAGTCATGAAGAATATCATGGAAGCTGCAGAAAAGGCTTCACGTTGTCTCTATATGTAGGTCCTGGTGACCTGTCCAGGGTGTACCCCATCTTTTGCCCTATATCAGGTGGGATTAGCACCTGCAGCCCAGTGGCCATCATGTGGAGGATAAAGTGGTAGACAATGGATGGATGGATTCTCACTAACTGATTCAAGAGTTTCCTCTGGACGATGAGTTTATTCAAGAATGAACAAAGACCACTGACCCACTTTAGCCAAAAGACATGCTGAAAATGCACTGATATGTCATGTGAGGCGATAAAACAAGACACATATTGACACCTAGTACCATTCAATAGGTGCCTGTTTGAAGGTGACTTCTGGGAACTAGTTTCAAAAACTCACATGGCAGTGGTTGAATCACCAATCTCACTGCTTTCTGTGCTGTGTGCTTACCCCTTTAGGTGTCCCACAGCTCATCAGGGATCTTGATTGCCCAGCTCTGAACATCAGCTCCCACAGGTCTGAAGGAGGATCTGACAGGTTGATGCAAATATGGACACCACCAGTGAAGTCCACCATAGCCTCTGCAGGGGTTCCAGCATTCATGTCTGAGTAAGAGCCACAGACCCTGGCAGGAGGTGCAAAATCACTGTTAGTGATCATCATGAAAAGTGGAACTTATGTCAACCTGACACTGTCTGACTTTGAAATCCCTTGTCTCATTGGAAAATAGCCTTTCTGACATAAAAAACATATTATTTTCTCATACTTAGCATAGGCTTTCTCCAGCAAAGCAGGCCAGAATTCATTTGGGTCTCTGGAGTGGACAAAGATCGGTTTACCATTGATTGTCGGTAGCTTGTCATCAATGACAACATCCACCCATCTCCCAAACCTCCAGAACTAAACAGTTGAGAAAGAAAATGTTATAGCGTAAATGAGACATGGTGCATTCACCACAGCCTGTCCAATGATTGTTACTTTACCCTAAAGTGGAACATTCCACAGTAGTCTTCATCAAAAGTTTGTTCTAGAGGTACAACTTGTTGGAGGATGTCTTTCTTGAATGTCAGAGCTCCGATAGATGCAAGAAACCAGCAGTTACCTGAGTGAAAAAGAGTGAAAAGTGTAATAGAATTGATTATATGGTAATAAATAACTAAAATGCAGCTGCGAGGCAAACAACACATTGGTCCACTGGTTTTGGTAGCTCCAGTGTTGCTATTTTTGAATTGTCTATACTAGCTGGATGTCTGTGGGCTGTCCATTAAATGACAGTTTACTGGACAAAAATTAATAGGCTACTCATAGGTATGTTTGTGTAAGTTTCTAATCACTTTAAAACCAAGTACAATTTGGTTTTTGCTTCCTTAGAATAAGCCTTTAAGCCACTTTAGACAAGGGCCTTGCTGTACAATTATCTGTAATCCGTTGCACAAGCATTTGAATAGCACTGCTGGGAACATATTATGAATGAGTTTCCCTACCAACCATGCCTTGACCAAAGTCAAACCTGGAGAGCCCGTCAACAACAAACGATGGCTTGGAGACAATTTTCTGTAACAGAGTAAGTGAACACACGTCAGTGGTTTAATACATAAAAAAGGAATCTGATGACCTGCTACAGCATGATTGGTATCCCAGATGTTTTTTCCTTTAAAAATATGATTTACATATTTCCTGCATGAATGTGCTTGGTGTGTAGCTTGTTGTGCTGGTTGCCATGTTGATGTTGCCCTGCCATCATTTCTGAGTAATAATGATAAAGAAATGACAGACCAATCAAGTTCTAAAACACTTGATGCTGCATGCGATGGTACCTCAGTGGTGGAGCAAGTTGTCTTTCAACTGGAAGGTTGTGGGTTCCATTCCTAGCCCTGTTAGTCTACATGCTGATGTGTCCTTGGGCAAGACACTAACCCCATGTTGCTCCTGTTGGCTGTGTGTAAATGGGTATGAAATTTGTGTGACAAGCATGTGCAGCTCTAAAAATTAGCTGCACATGCGCTGTATGAAAGTGTGATTGAATGGTAAAGGGTAATGATTAGGTAACGATTAACTAATCATTAACTAATTATTCAGTCCTTTTAAAACTTTATGCATTCACACACTTGCTCACCCATTTTGCTCATTCTAGCCCTAAGTTATATTCATACTCCTGAGCATCCATGTGAGTGGTCTTCCACAGATGCAGAAAACATGAATCAATCTTCAGTCAGTGTGGTACAGAGAAATCAATGTCATAAGTATGTTAGAAGTGGAATACAGTGTATACAGTGGATTTCCATATAAACACATAAAATGCACATTCATACATACAAATTAAATTTTCTGCAGAATTTGAACTCATGTAATTTGTTTTACTAAATAAAAAGTGGAGATGACAGTAATTTTCATTAAAAAAAAAAAAACCACACTAAACACTAATTAAATATAATAAAATTCAACATGTGTCTACTCTTTATTTTATAAATACAGTTTCACCAGAAAACAGAGATGCTGGGCTAAACAATTAAGCTTAAGTTTAGAATCACATTGACACCTTAGTTTGTGGGATTAAAATCCCATCTTTTCAGCCACCAGAACACTCACTATTGGTCTCAGCCACACAACTCGGGCCAGCTCTGCCGGTGTTAGGATGTCTTTGCCAATGGAGGTCTTGTCAGGTGGGAACATTTCATCAAGGTACCTTGCCTGTTTGCTGAGAAAGTACTTTTTCAGCTGCGGATAGTCCTGGTTTAGGAACCTCTGGGGGTTAGTGATGGTCCCATAACCGTCTTTCTTATGACGTGCATTGATGATGTTCATGCACACACCCGGGTAAGACATTGCTGCACAGGTTCAGCTCTGTTAAGAGAAAAAGTCACATGCTCCTATGATGAAAATGGCATGCCCCAAATGAATGGAGTATGTTTCTCCTAAAAGTTTAAAATGAAAAATGTAGATATTTGAAGGTTTAACTTTGGTTTCTATAAATGTGTGAGTATAGATGTTATCAGTAAATGACAAAAGTTTAGTGAATGTGCTTGGTGTTTAGAACATGCTGGTTTAGTTGCTCGGTGTTGGAAATGCATTTTATGTGTGTTTAGCAGAGCTTTTCTTCTGTCTAAGAAGGTATAGCTTGTCCATGTGGGCCCTACTGGACATGCAGCTCTTATCTGTCAGAAACAGAAGTGGGTCGCCAGCAACCAGGTGGTTTTTAAGATCAGGTCATTGCAAACAGAGGTTCAACTAATGAAAACCCTTTGTGAGGAAGGTTGCTCATCTTTGCTCTTAGTCTCAGAAAAAGGTCAAGGTCAAAAATATTAGCATAGTATTCTTCAAGTTTGGAGTTGCACTTTTTTTTCTTTTTTTTTTTTTTAAATGGAGTTACACTTTAAAAGCTAAAGTCATCAAATCAATGACAAAGAATTTTTGTCATCCAGAATCAGTACAAACATGTCCAGATGGGACTTTTAGAAACTGATATTTCCATTTCCAGCAGGTTGGATTACACCGCCTTAAGTAAACACACTCTTCTTTTGTTTCTTTTGTTTTGTTGTTTCTTTTGCTGTACATGCTGTTACTGTGGCAAAGGTGGCAGAACGATAGAGGACTTTTCTTTTAAACCTCATTTCAGTATCATGCTGGGTATGAATCTGTCAGTTTCAGTTACTGACTATCATTAAGTTACATACTTTTCCAGTTTTCAAGGTTTTCAAGATGCTCAGGTGCAGAGTAGAAATAAAAGTCTTCATTCTTTCTATAAAAGGTCAGTGGCCATAAAAATGATTTTCTGTGGCTGTTATTTTTGTGTCTTTATGATACATTTTACTGTCCTGTATTACTTTGTAGCACTTCGAATATCTATGCATATAAAATGAATTTATCTTTCCTTTTGGAGCTTGATACTGCCTTTCTTGTGTGAAAGATAAGATCTCACTTGAGTTTGTGAATATTATGCTTAGCCTCATTTAAAAGTCAACCTTTAGAGGCTTTGCAATAAAGTACATTTAATGTTTAACAAGCAAAAGTTAAAATAGATTATAATTTTACAATTTTTTTAATAGGTTATAATTTTCTTGATATCTTTAATTATTTTCATATCATGACAACATTAAGTTATGTATATTTAGTGATGAATTCAAGTGGAATAAGGGCATCGGAGGTTTGGCAGCTTGGACTCATGAAAACAAGTGTCGCTATTTTACTTTTCTGCAACCCATGGGAAATGTTACATTTGTACATTCTCTAGAGAAAAGCTTGAATGTTACATTTTAGAAAATTATAACCGCAAAACCGAAAATAATAATAAACAGGTGTATTTTGTGCGTAACCTACAAGTAACTACAAGTATAACTACAAGTTACTCACTTTAATTAAAACATAACTGCATTCATTACCTGTATATGTTATCAACACCCTCATTTCTTTATATCAGCCAAAAGCACCACAAGTAGTTGAAACACTTTGCACAAATGCACAGATGTACAATGACAACACGTGATAATCTCTGTGCATAAATGAATAAAAGTAATTTTGGTTATGTCACATTTTAACAAAAACAAACAAACAAACAAAAAAGATTGTGGTATTTATGCACAGAGATCCCAGACAATGTAGCAACAGTGCCACCAGCAGGGACACTGACATTACACATGTGTTGTTGACACACAGCCAGACTGTCTGACGCAGTTAGCTCACATGAAAGCATTTCACAGTCATGCAAACCTTGGTCAGTGCTTTCTTCTGACTTGTCACTGTAGCAACAGTCATGACGGTAACAGTAACTTCATCCTATACAAACAAACTGGGGATGAAACCATGCATAGACTTAAGCACAGGTATGGAGTTGTTCTTACCTCAGTCTGTAGAGAAAGTGTTGCGTCTAATTTGACCAGCAAGTGTGAGTGAGTGAGGACACTCCCCTTCTTTTAAGATATTGTTAAATGCCTGAGGGCATCACTGTCAGCACATCCTTTATACATGGTGTATGCAGACATGTGTAGACAGGTATGCTTTCAAGTTCAAGTTTAAGTAAAGTGGCCATGTCACAGTAGGCAAATGTCAAAGTAAAGTACTTTGACATTTGCCTACGTTTAAGTATCAGTGCATTTTAATTCATGTGTGGGTCTCACAATCACATCAGAGAAGGAATAATGTAAATGAAGGGACAATATAAAAGGAACAATGAAAAGGAAGATACACAAGAACAATTAAGTGCAATCATAAAAATAGTACACAATAAAATATTCACATTATTGGTGTGTGTGTGTGTGGTTGGGTAACACACCCCACACTAATAATATGGTAATAGTATAATAAATGTAGGGACTACTTTATCCTTCATGAAACCATCATGTTGGAGAAGGTTTTATTAGTAAGTGAATAAAAAACAGTCACCGAGAGCCTTCCAGGTTCAAAAACATGGGATTTATCTACATACAGTAAACACAAATAATCTCCATGGATGACTAAACAAAAAGGAACTTAATGCGGTAGTTTGTAACTTCTAAATATAGACCAAGGACTGTTACATTCAAACCATTACCAGATGAGTTTACTCCACTGGTTCTTACACTTTTATACCAAGTACCACCTGAGAAAAGACTGGGCT
The DNA here is from genome assembly GCA_016785285.1 of Brachirus orientalis. Taxonomy (NCBI): domain Eukaryota; kingdom Metazoa; phylum Chordata; class Actinopteri; order Pleuronectiformes; family Soleidae; genus Brachirus; species Brachirus orientalis. The sequence goes on along the minus strand of JAFBJR010000050.1, from coordinate 4,933,841 downwards.
CTCCAACTAACACCATTATCACATCATTAAAATCAGACCTGGACTGGGACATTTTTGGCTTAGACCGGCCCCTCATAATTAGCAGACCACAAACGACTAGTAATTTCTCTATGTGTTCCCCGAAGGAATGTATTTTACTATTACCCCAAAGCCAACTCTAATTATTGCGGTGAGGTGTATATACAGTATGTTTACTCACTTGGTGGATAGCTCACTTGACTGGAAAAAAAATGCTCATAAACCCCGTCAATCCTGTGAACAACTATGTACACCAGAAGATCCTGGAGAGGAACAGGACATCCTGAAGAGGGAGAGACAGAGAGGAGAGACATGAAAAAGTTTACATTCACTTGTAAATGGCAGCTTCAGATATTTGTAATAGATTCCAGCAATATTATTACATATTCAGGGAATTATACTCACCACTCAATTTGCCTCATATAAAGTATATTAAAAAAATATAAAAGTATATAAAATAAGGCAACATTTCATGACTGAAAGGTTAACAATAAGCTGTTTTTATTTATGAAAATAAAAACAGCTTTATGGCCTGTGTTTAGCACGTCAAGCTGCTAGAGACAAACACCAAACCAAGGCCAAAGAGAGCTCCTTGAACATAACAACCTTTAGATACTGAGGAAGCAGCAGAAAGGGATATTGGTGTGTGAAATGAGTGAAATGAAAGCATTACAAAGTTTCTAATTGGAAAAACATGGGAAAGGTGGATTAATAGGTGTAACGATTCGTGTGAATCGTAAAAAGGGTTAACTAAAAGCGGACCTAAAAAATGGCAGGTACGAATGGGTAAAAAGGAAAATGATTTATTACAAAAATACTTAAGGGTGACCAGTCCAATGAAGAGACACAAAACGCTGAGGCAGACCGGCTGGCAGGGCAGAGCTCGGGCCAACAGAAGATTAGGATAATGTAAAAAATAACGAAAAGCACCAACTGCAAAAACTAGGAGCTAAAGAGCAGCAACGGTGTCTGGAGTTCAGCGAGTTACCGAGCGTGGTACACATGAAGCGCTGACGCCAGGCCGCAGGAGTGATGAGATGATGAGAGGCAGCTGCGGCCATTAGTCTCCCTGCTTCACCTGCCAGGCAGCCTCCTGAAAGCAAAAAGCAAAGCACTTCCCCAGGAAACACAAAAACAACTTACCAAAATAAAACAGGAAGTTAACAATAAAGGAGAGGCAACTCAAGCCAGACAGAGAACATGACAAATAGGAACATAAATGCATTGTGGACTTACTTGGTGAATCAAGATTTATGGCCCCTGAATAATGAAAAAGAATGACAGACATATAACCGATGAAAATCTTATATATGAATTTAATTTAAAAAAATTAGATGCATTATTCACTTACCCAGAAACCAAATGCAGGTCAATCTCTCAACAGCAGTGAATGCCCAACAAGTGTTGGTTCGTTCGCGAATGATTCATTCAAAAGGACAAATTGTTTAGATGAATGAACTGAACTGAGTCACTTACTAAAATGAGTCAGATATTGAACGAATCAGGGAGTGCCTGTGTGTCCCAGCTAACAGTCAGTGTAAGATGTTTACAGTGCATTTAAAGTGAGAACAGAAAGACACACAGTCTAGTTCCCTGTTATTTTAATAGACTTTCTCAGTAAACATAAGCTTAAATGTTAGTCTGTAATGAGAGGACAGTGTACATGTCTTAAATATCTTAATTTACCTTCACTCAGACAATTCAGAAACGAATAGGTAGATGTAGTAAAGTTATTGTATGTTTCAAGTCAGTAGGTTATATAAAAAGTTCATAGTGTAACAAACACAGGCAAATGTTTCTGTGGTTTAATGCAAGCTTAAATTATATTTATAAGTGCAGAACTCACCACCTTTCATAGTTTGTTGAAACCTACAATATGCCAAAACAACTCACTGCCAGGAAACAGTACATGAAGGTTCATCAGCTGATTCGTTCGTTACGAGGTAACATTACGTGAACTGGTTCATCAGTCAATGAGTCAGCCCTCGCCATGTATGCACTGGTGCACTGACTGAACCTAATATGTGCACCTTGAGTGAATCAGCGCCTTAAACTGTCAGAATCAGCCTCAGCAAATCCAGAAACAATGCCGATTCTTGCCCAACTGCAGATCACTCCAAAAGAATCAAAACCCCCAAAAAAGATGTGTTAATCTCCAATGTTTATTAAGGAAATGCCTAAAATCTTATCATTTAACAGTGGAGTCTGGTGTATTTTGCAACAGCACTGCCGACAGCTGGCGATAGTGAGCTGAATCACAACCTGTTCAGCTGTGCATCAGCTCCAGTCATGTAGCAAGAACTGAACGATTTGGTGAACAAATCTTTTGAACTAATCTTTTTTATGAAAAAATTGGAAAGATTCAGTGCACCTAAAAGAAGTGTTGTTCCCATACTACACTACTCAATACTGTGAAACTACAGGAGTTACAGGGGGCAGGGCTGGGAAGTGGTGGGGCCGCTTTTGTACCATATTCTGATTGGTTCAGTCCACTGTCTATATTGAAGATGGACCAATGGGCTGCCCAGTCTAAACTGTGGGCCGGTCTCTGAGAAAAAAAACCAAAACAAACAAACAACAAAAAAAAAAACATCAACAACATCACCCCCCTGGAAACCCACTGGGAAAATGCCTGGTATGCTAGATTACCAGTCCAGCCCTGGAGTGGTGTAACTAGGCTAAGCTCCAGACTTATTCCCAATAAGATCATTTGCTCTCTCATCATGCTCCTCTTCCTCACATATACTTCAGACACTGCTATAGAGAAATTAGATTAAGATGGAGCGAGAGATAAGGTGACTACAATTATAATTATTTAAATAGTTATTATTTTGTTATTTGTTTCATTTTCTACACACTCCAGTCACATACCCTGGTATATAGAGTAGAACAGTATTTCTGATTTTCCACCAGAGAAGGCTTGTGTACCAGTGGTGGCACATGTACCAGAGTTTGAGAACCATGTGATTAGCTCCACATGACTCTGCCTGTGTTCCTCAGCATAACATTTTTTTTTTTTTGTTTTGTTTTTTTTGTTTTTGTTTTCAGTCTGTTCCAATATTCCAGAGGGTATTATATGTCACGACTCAGCAAGCAAGGCAGAGGAAGCACACAGCGTGAGTAAAGCAAAATGGCATAATACAAAAGGAATAACAGATTTTAGCCACCCAACAAGTGCTCAACAATCAAACTGCTACATCTTTTGGACCAAAGATTCCCATGTCAGGGAACTTTGCAATTGGAGAGGAGGTAGAGTGCTTTAATAAATGTGATAGTGTGATTTTGTCATCAAAGGAACAAAAATGAAATAAGATTCTCTTGTTGTTAAGTGCAAGGATACTGTGCTTTTACTAGTAACACAATTTAAGGGACATTTTTACAGTATTTGTATCAGTTTTTGTTTGGTGGATGATAATTTGAAATGCCATTTTGTCATGTGCAGCAAATTAAAGAACCTGTGTAGTTTTTTTTTGTTTTTTTTTAATGTAGTTACTGCCATGTACCCATTTGAATAATCGCAATCAACATATGTAATCATTTTAAGTCTCTTAGCTGTGATGGCACCGTGTTGAGGTGTCCAATCTGTGGAGCCTGTATGGGCCCTTTGAACAGCAGCCATTTTGACAGGTCACAAGAGAAATTCACAGGTGTAAATAATCAAATTAATTCCATTTCACACCTAGTTTCAGGGTACATGCTTTTCTCACTGTCACAGTAAGCTGAAATGCATTTACTAGACAGAGCCATTGTTAATGTGATCAGTAACACCTGTGCATTTCCTGCTAAATCGTGTCAAAAAAAAAAAAAGCAAAGGACCCTTTCTCTTGGCGTGTTCATAGTCTTACATTTAATCAGTTTGGATTCTTAGTTGGAATGCTTTCAACTCAGAGGTGATGTCACACTCAGATCCAACATCCTCTCTCTGCCCCAGCCCTGACCACCATCACACCGCAGTCCCATATATAATTATTTAATGGATCATTAATTAGTTTGAATTTGTTAAAGTTCATTTTAGAAATTAACATGGAGTTGTCTTCCATTATTTTGTGACCACCTGAGCTGAGGCATGACCCAGCCAATCCAAACACCTCGTAGATGTAGTAAGTAATCTAGAATTTTGGGTGAACATTCAAAGACGAGAAAGAGGTTTAAAGCCTTAATAAAAATGTTCATAAGGTTTAAAATCAAAAGAAATAAAAAATATGAATCTCATTCATATAGAAAGTTGAAGAAAATTCAGTACAGAATAACATATGAGGAGGCCATTGTTACATAAGTTTTAAAGCTTCAAAAGTGATGTTTACATGTTATATGACTAGTTCTGTTCTTCTATCATACTAATGTTGCTTACAGTAAATTAAAGGTACAAGGTGGAGGATTTTGTAACTTTAATTGGTGAAGTTTTACAGAAGAATATCTCTCACCTCTCTTTCCCCTTCTCTCCATGCAGGAGAATCTATGCCATCTTTATTTATCATCACAACTCGAGAAGGGATTAGTTTGTCTATTAAGCACATGGTGGTGCAACATAGAGAAGACCTGCTACTAAAGTAAATATACTGTAAAGGGCTCACTGTGTTTTAATGAAAACAACAGTTAAAAAAATTGAACAAAAACAAAAACAACAACAAAAAATCTGCATTTTATGTTCCATTTCTACCAAAGTGGAAATAATTTCACCAAAATCTTGCACACTGGACCGTTAAGACTTTTCATGCAGTGTTGGGGCTCATTTGCAGAGAAGCATTTGGAATATCATTGTCCAGGCCGTCTTCTCTGTTGCGTTAGGTGTACATGGAAACATAAATCCACTGGAAACAAAGAAAAACAGATTCATGGAAACACATACAGTAATTGTGCTTTTTTTCTTTCTGGCATCAAGAACATGAAAAATGTGGTATTTACCTCTGACTCGTGGAGAGCCATGGTTTTTCCATCAGACAGTTTAGTGAAGATTTCTGTTCAGCAAAGAGAAGAAGCATACATTACATAACATATAGTCAATATATTTCTATAGGATTTCTATATTACCACTTAAAAATGCACATTGATACATGTCAATACAGCTCGTTGGCAGAACTCATGCAATTCGTTTTTGCATTTTCATAAAAAACCTGTTTAATAAAATATATGTCATCACATGTGCACTGTTAACAAAGTGGTTAGTCCTTATTTAGGGTCCTCTGTTGTCATGTGCCCGCCATGATTCAACTTACTGTGCATGCAGTCCAAGCGAAGAATGAGGCTGATGAAACTCTCCAGTGTTATGTGTCCAGAGGAGGTACCGTAGCGCAGGGCCATCAAATTCAGCATGGTGTCGCTGAACCTCGTTCCTGGCCAACAGATGCAGAAGTGTTAGAATAGCTATTGCTTACTCTCTTGATACGTGAAGACATGTGAAAAAAAGGACTGTAAATATACAAATGTTTATAAAATTAAATTAAAAAAATAAAGGCTTTATTATGAAAATAGAGATATAGAGCGAAGAAGTAAAATAATGTATGTAGGACAAAAATCTTTTATCTAGGATCAAAATATTGAGTTATCTATTTCATTTACCATTAGTCTCACTCTAATCTCTCTGGGAATGAGAAGCCAAACGATGACGGTTAAAAATGGGCACTTCAGTGTGAGAAAGACCTCAGACTATTTTAATGAAAAGGAAAGAAGATCTGAGTAAAGAAGATGAGTTGTCTCTCTTGTCCTTTGTGTCTTTGCAAGTTTTGACACACGGAATGGGATGATCCCAAATACCTCAACAATATATTATAATGTTTATGGGTAAAATTAGTGTGAATTAAGCTTGACAATGATTCATTTTTTTTCCTTGTGAAAGTAAGCTTGTCTGAATTGTGAAAGTCAGACCTGCTGGTTGTACATGGTGCCAGCAGGGGGCGTACACAGATAGAGCTAACTACTGTATGTGTCAATACCTCATATGCCACAAAAAAATCTCTTTAATGACCTGTACATTTGACAAACAGTTCAATCTCGTCTCCAAAATGTAAACATGTCCTTCTTTAGCTACAAAATGCTTCTGAAGCTTTACCAACTTTAAACAACAGTAAAGTTGGGGATTTTAAAACCAAATACTGAGATTAAATAAAGAGAAACCAGCAATATAAATCAATTAAAACAGTAACAACAGAAATTTTTGGTCTTTGAAAATGTAGTTTTTCCTTAATGTAAAAATCGTATAAAGTATAAAAACTATCGAAATGGACAAACCCAAATCCACTCTACCTGTAGCCACAAATGCATTCCTCAGTTCACTCAGTGACAGTGTTCCTGTTCGTGACACATCGGTGAGGAAGAAAATGTTCTAAGAATAAAAGAGCACCAACAGTGGTCAGGAAAAAGAGGCATTTATTCATGTAAATCTAAAAAAAACTACAGTTGTATGAAAATGGATAACCAACACATTTATTTTTACCTTGTACTGAACAACCTTTTTCCACAGTTGGACAAATTCATCTCTGTTCAGTTTTCCGGTGATGGATGTCTTTTTCACTAAGTGTTAAGTCAACAAACCTTTAGTTTTCATATAATCACAACCACAGCGTAGGACTTTGATCCTAGCATTTGAGAGTCACACGCATCATGAGAGGATACATCCATCAGAGCAACCATGCTGCGACAGGCGTCAATGCTGAAGCCTCCAGACTTCAGATCTCCTGAGTAAAACCATAAACTTTGCGTCAGCTGCACAGCAGACTCACGTGAACAAAAATGGAGCATGTGTGTTGTAGCTTGTTTTTGTTACAGTCCAAACCTTTCAGGATGTTTTCGTTCAGGAGCCTCTGGAGCTGCTCAGCATCCACCTCTTGATACTACAAATAAACAGAATACGTTAGGACTGGATGCACAAATTGTCATAGTCAAAGTCAACAAGTTGGCAACACTGTTGTTTGGTCTATTTGCTTTATGATAACTTTTATTTTCTTTCTTTTTTCTTGTCGCCTGGCTTGTTTCTTACTGTCTCCATTTGTGGTATTATATGCATTGGAATGTACCTAACGTCTTTTTCTCCGTTTTTGGTGAAGTGTTACAGCGCCACTTACAGGCCTGGCATACATAATATTGAAGAAGGAGTCCTATTGGGCCTTTTTGGCCTGTGGGACTCCGGAGGCAGCTTATAGGTACCGGGAGGCCAAGCGGAATGTGGCTTTGGCAGTCGCTGAGGCAAAAACTCAGACGTGGGAGGAGTTTGGTGAGACCATGGAGAGCGATTTCCGGGCGGCTTTGAGGACATTCTGGTCATCCATCCGGCGTCTCAGAAGAGGGAAGCAGTGCACTGTCAACACTGTGTACAGTGGAGATGGGGTGCTGCTGACCTCAACTTGGGACTTTGTGGGTTGGTGGCGAGAGTACTTCGATGACCACCTCAATCTCACCAACATGCCTTCCCATGAGGAAGCAGAGTCCCTAGACTAAAATTATATTTTATTTCTGAAATGTGAGCTCACACATATACAGTATGTGTTTTGCTGTATTGATGTAGTCATCTAGTTTGAAAACAAACATCTATATGTTGAAGTTTTAAGATATGCAATATCTGGGCTTTTTCATCTTTATACTTCTGAATGGAAACATAGTTTAAATAGAGGACATCATGTTCTATTGAAGAAGAACTAAAACTAGCAATGGAAGCCATTAATTCAGGAAAATGGTTACATTACACATCCAATTAGAAGTATTCTCATTATCCTATAGACCAGTTCAAAAAGACTTCTTTTTGCAACTAAACAAGTTGCCCCTTGTGGATAAATTGTTGCTTTCTGGTTACACTCACCCTGCAAACTGGAAGACTGTATGCACTTTTTATACACAGTCTTTTACAGGAAACATACAAGTGCAACACATGATCCTGGCGATTAGGTTGTAAATACAACTGCTACAAAAATGTAAGCTTGGAGACTTGAGTGAGACATGACCTTGTCTGAGTGCAAGTAGAAGAAAGAGGTTGTCTTTTTTTCATCGTCCTGTGTCGTATCCATTTGCTCCTTCAGCTGTGTCTAACAAGTAAAGAGGAAAGTAAGGAAGGACATTGATTGACTTTTTCCCAAAAATCAAACACAGTAAAAATGCAAACAATAATGTGATAGTGTTAAATCTTGCTCACCTTTTGAATTGGTTCATGTTTATAGTCATTAGAATTCTCACTGTAGTGAAAACACAGATGTACCACATGGGGTTAGTGTGTCCTTTTATATATAAACACCAGTAAAGTAACATGTGATGCATTTTTACACAACAACAGAAAAGTAATTAGTAATAAGTAATAAGACAAGCAGTGGGTTGAGAATGTGCTCCTACTAGCCATGGCTCTCAGTTTTAGAGTGGATGGTCAGGATGAAGGAGGATGTCTGATTGGGGTGGAAAGTAGATGGAACAATCAGGTATTCGCCAGGCTTCAGTGCGAGCAACTCCATCAGCTCTCGTGCATTCACATAGGATTTTGTTTGGGCAACAGCTGCGTGTGTGCTGAAGAAAGAGGCCGGGAACTTCCCCTTGTGTGTCCTGTACTGTGATAATATATAGATTATGTTATCTTACAACAGAGCTGCACAGTGTGGATGGAGACATGTGCGATGCATGATCTATGAAAATGTATTGTCTCTTACTTGTTCAGTCACCTTTGGGAAAATCAGGACACAGCGAGTTTATGTAGGGGGAAAATGGGAAATACATTCAAATTATAATGATGTCGTTAATATATTCATATATACCATCACACAGCAGATGACCTTGTGTTTACCAAATTGCTTCACTAAAAAATATAACTTTATGAAAGTTATATTAGAGTCACTGAAAATGTCAGGTGGCTTTTACTGTGAAACCGAAAATGTAATTCCTGTTTTTCATAGCCATTGGTCACTGACTGAAATGTTTGATCATCATTAATCAAGTGCTGTTGTATAAGGTAATGACACCATCTGCTATATCCATGAACTCGCCTCACAATTAAAACAGGGCTGCCAGATGCAATGAAAATAGATTTTGGCACTTGTCAAAAGGCTCCACTCTACATTATCCCAAGAATATGTTCAATGCTTTATCTTCCTGTCAGACAGTCTTTGCTGCCTTGAAACCTAAGCATGTAATGTACTCACTTTCCCTCACCAAAGTCCATAGAGGAAACCACAATTTTTAGCTCATAGGGACACAGGAGCTGCCTGTCTACTACTGCTGCCCTGTTTGGTAAGTTTGTGTCACTATGTTGCAAAACTAAGGATTTCAAACACCAAAGTCACAGAATACCACATGTGACCTTACTGATGGAGGCAGCAGTGGATCAACAACTCCTGTGTGCTGCGATTTAAAAAAGCTAATTTCCTCTTAGAACTTCCATGCAGGCCATGAATGACAAAAACTTTTCCAGTTCCGTTTCTAGTTACCACTATCTCATTATTATTAAATTAGAACCTAATAAAAAATAAAACTGGCCGCTTATATATTGAGGAAATTGCAGATCCAAACTTTGGTCCAGCCCAAATGATACAGGGGTGTGATTATAATTATTAAGATAATAATAATTACATTACATTACAATTATATTTTCATTTTTTTACTGAAAACTATGCCATATCTACATGGTATTTTAGATCACACTGTAAAAGAAGCAATGGGCCACAGTAGGCAAAGTCTGCTGTGAAAAACTAAAGACAGATGAATGTCATTGTTTACCTCATATACAGATAATCCGATGTGGAAGTTCTGGACCATGCGCCGGTTTCGTTTGTCAGGTTTTTGCATGAGAGACAGCAATGTGTTTTTTCCATCCTCTTTCTCTGAATAGTGGCCATCGATCCTGATACGATACTGCGGATTAGTCCAGAAACTTTCTGTGGTAAACACGGACAGAAACCATGTTCATTTGTTACTTTCACGTCAGTCACATGAAGATGAAAGTGTTACCCAAAATATAAATGAATCTATGTCCTCTATTGTAGGTTATGCTATTTGGCTCCGATGGATTGCAAACCATTTTCTTTCCAGAATCTGCAAAGTCAAGAAGTTAAAATAAGGTGGAGTTCTGTCTTTTTATTAGCATTCCTGCATTTGCTTCATGCTGTTAACCTCAGAGTTAAGAGTTTTTCTTATCTGATCTCATCTTCCTGTTAAACACCCACCATTCCTGTCAAACTGGTTTTCCTCAGGAAGAGCTTTGTTGATTTTGACTTTGAATTCACAATGTGGTATGAGTAAACTTCTAACATTGTATCTATTCTGGTTGAGTATTTTGCCCCGTTATGTTTCGGTCTGTTCTATTCTATTGGATTTATTGCTCTGCCCCTTTTTTAAATTTATTTGCTATTTGCTTGGTCTATAATTCGCAGTTTTCCACGTGCTGATTATTTCAAATTTGGTAGAGGACAATAATGTGAAAAGTCCACATAGAACCTGCCTTTGTTTTTTGGACATCCTCCAGCAGTAGTTCCTGAAACCCATCTGCCCTGATGCATGGAGGCATTCCAGTGACAAGAGGAGTTTTCATCAAGGAAGTTTGGAGTGAGGCAGCAGATGCTAAGGTCACTGTAGAATTTACAAATGTCTTCCAGGGTCATCCTGTCCAAAGATTTGAGATCACACCTTATTATTGATGCTGTAAATACTGTATAAAACCAAGTTCAGCAAATGAACAGATATGTATTCACAATGACCAACACCCATATTAATAATGGATGGAGATTTTGACCAGAAGACCCTGAGATCGTAATTTTAATTTAATTTACAATGTCAGTAAACCTTTTTTTAGGGGACTTTATGACCTCAAACACTAGTTCCAGGTCTTCTTCAGAATACCATGATGTTTATTTTGTAAATGATGGTTCCATTTTAAGTCAGATACACAGTAATGCTTGACTTGTATTGGGTTCTGGACACTGGTCACAGTTACAGTCAGGCCCATCCCCTTCCTTCTGAATATGATTATTTCTGGTTTTAAAAAATGTGAATTCTAAACACCACTGACATCACTTTTAGTTGTTTTGTATGCATGAGTTGTACCAAAATGCTCACCAAAATTCCCCATCATCTTGCACTGAGAGGCACATATCCCGGTCCTGAGCATTCACAGTTAGCCATAGTGATGACCTTAAAGACAATCGATGAGTTGTAAGTGTGAGAAGACACATGTTATTATGTTGTTTTTATCTTGAATGGAGCAAAGCTGTGATCACCCACTTGTAGGCTGGCTTTCGTTTCAGAATTCCTCAGTTCATTTTCTTCACTGACATTTATACCAAGGGTACCTGAGCGGTCAGGCTGTATACATTCTCAGGTATGTTAGTGTGGACTCAGATAACATGACAGAGAGCTAAAAAGCTCATCTTACCACACATTATTTTGGTTTAAAAACATTATTTTTGCGCCCCTACACCACCACCTTTGCTCAATTATTCTTATGAGTAAATCTACCTTGTTGCAGACTGTTACTTACTTCCTTACTGTAGGTAGGTGACATACTTTGATATTGCATCAAGCTCTCTTGGGAATACTTGAGTTGATTTTAAGCACTGATTTCTCTGAAAGTATTGGTGGCAATAGCACTATATTTATTATTTTTACATATTTTAGCATTATTTTAGACATTCATCATGGCAGAGCTGGCGAAAAAAAAGAAACAAATAAAATAATGTATGAAGGAAGCAAGAAACAGGAAGGGACCACACATGAGTAAACAGTGGACTGGCTTTTTCCCAAATGACGAGAACCAAAAAACCCAGGAGCATGCAAAACGGATGCCAACCTGGCTCTTGTATCTTTGGGATAAACTCTCTGTTCTATGTATTTTGCTGTTGTTGTAAAGACATTTGCTTGACCACTTTTATGATGTCTGTTGCTTGTTTGTTTGCAGTGGGTGATTGCCTGTTGTTTCAGCGTGGACATGGCTCCACTGAAACAAATGCACATGGCCAGGAGAGAGGAAGGGAGAGAGGAGCATCAGCGGTGAGATTTTACAACAGTGAGGATAAAGCGGTGGACACAAGGGGGAGCTCTGTAGGAAAAAAAAAGGTGAAAAACTTGCACAGTTCTGTTTTAATATCTCAACAATTGTGTGTCAACTTGTCTGTTGTGTGGGAAACTTAGAGTGAACAATCTGACCCTGAAGCTGACACAAGATGTCGTGATATTCATGATTGTGATAAAAGCAGCAGTGATCCCTAATAATAAAACATGTCTGTCCTAAATATGATAGATGGACTTGTGGTATGTTGACCTTGGATGGAAACAAAAATAATGGCTGATTTCTAAATCAAGCAATACTGCAATCTTCATTTCTAGAACACTGCTACACTCTATTGTCTAAGAATTAAAAAAGTGCTGCCCACTCAACTTTCCTTTCAGCATGAATCCTTACATAGGTGGGATTGTCTGTGTTTTAAGTTGTAAACCAGTCCCTTGTAAAACAAAGTTTACAATTGATTTCTTCAGTGTGAGCGGAAAAACCAGTTTAGAATAACCTATCCTTAACAGGTTTTTTTCTACGAGAAAAAGTTTCTCTATGCCTTTGACAAGAACGTCAAAAGAGAAGATTTTGGTACTGCAAAACAATCTCAACATTTCTTAAATGCAAATCAGAGTGCTAGACCTGACGGTTACTGAGTGGGCGGCGATCTTACTTGTCACTCCAGTCTCCGTTCCACTCTCCTTTGCCCCAAGGGTTCCACAGGCGCATCAGGTTTACAAGTTTCCCTCTACTAGTTATCTGGCCATGAATCAGCAGAGAAGAAACTTTTATGACATAAATATGCAATAAATTATGTCACAAATGCTTAAGTATATGTTGGATAGGACAGTTCCTTACTTGAAATTACAATAATTAGTTACCTGTTTGAGACCTGTGACAGTGTAGGCATGGCCTTGGACCAGTCCATTTGTTAAAATAGTGTTCTCCTGCAAACCAAAGTTTGACTGTGTTATTCTTCTGTTGTGTTTTTGAAGACAAATCTGTATAAATTCATACAAGGTGTTAAAGGGGAACTCGACTGGGGCCCTATGTTTATAAATGTGGGTGTGTATGTGGCCCACCACAGTTGGGCCCTAACACATGTAGGATATGGGATGTAGGAACCACCACCATCCAGCCAAGATTCCAGTATGTTTAGGCTTTTGGATGACTACATGTGTTAGGAATTGTATTAATGACTAATTTACTATGGGTTCTTTACAAGAAATCAATGTAAGCAGAAGTTAGTAGAGGTTTTAATCAAGAAGAGTCTTATTCAGTCACCCAGGAAATGACAATAGGTAGGAGGTGTAGGGCTTTAACTGAGACAGAGATCCTCATACACATTCACCTACAGCCATCAGGAGCAACATGGGGTTAAGTGTCTTGCCCAAGGATACATCTGCATGTAGGCTAGCAGAGGCAGGAATCAAACCCACAACCCTTACACTGACAGACAACAATCTCTCACAATGAGCTACCATCACCCTATGCAGTGGTTCTCAAACTTTTTCCCACCAAGTACCACCTCAGAAAATACTTGGCTCTCCAAGTGCCACCATAATGGCTAACATTAAAATACAGTATTCATTAAAAACTAGGCCGAGGTTTTATTTAACAAGTATATTTAATATTGTTGGCCACTGTAACATTACACACAGTTTGAATAGTAACACTGTGTTTACATGTAGGGAAATAAAACACTGTACTTAAATAATGAGTCAAATAAAATTAATTGCACATAAAAGTTAAACAAACATTGTACTAAAATAAATATTAAAAGACAGTTCTTGAAGATTAAATGAAAATGTACTTAAAAGTTAAATAAAACTGTACTGTACTTAAATGTTAAGTAAAAAAAATGTACTGTACTTGATGTACTTCAAAAAAATCAAAACAGGCTATGCATAGATACTGTCAATGAAATACTATAACATTTATAGTATTTCATTGACAACAGTTAACTCAATTATGTACATGCTCTATCTTCCATTTGAAGGTTGCATTTGTTTGATATTTGACGGACAGCTGGGAGAGTAATGTCAATCATTAACGAGGAAAAAAAAAAGTGTTTTCTCATGTTCTGTGCATTTAAAACTCTGTCTGACTCGCTGAATGATCTGAATCTGATATCACTATAATTTCTTATCAACAATCTCTGCTGCTGCATATAAAAATGACACCGTAGTTCTACAAACATGACATAACTGTCCCGTCTAAACTTGATACAACTGTTGTATATTTGCTCCCGGTCTCTCTCTCTTCTGTCTTCTGTTCTCTCCCCCCTTTCTGTCCCCCACCTCTCCTCTGTCCCCCATTTTTCCTCTCACTCCAACCAATCAAAGCAGAGGACCGCTAAGAGATTTCTCTCTGAATCATTCATTTTTAATCAAATGTACCCGTTTTTTCTTGAAACATTTTACTGTGCAGTAATCATTGCCATGTGGAAATATTTGGCTTAGTCTGGCAGATGCCATTTTTAAAAAGAAGACATTTTTTAACTTAGATTTTTGTCTTTATGTCCAACTTGAAGTCCTTGTCCATGTGGACTTGATGAAAAGTGAACTGGCAGTGTGAGTTCTGTGTGGCGTATTTGTGCTCACCCCCTGATGCGTCCCACAACTCATCAGCGACGTGGTTTGTCCCGCTCTGACCATCAGCTCCCACAGGTTGGACGGAGGATCCGACAGGGTGATGTGCATGTGGACACCACCAGTGAAGTCCACCATAGCCTCTGATGGAGTCCCCGCTCTCATGTCAGCGTAGGAACCACACACTCTGACGCAAGTAGATTTGATGTCAGTTTTAGTTTTCCACAAATAAGGAAAACAAAATATCCGAGAAACAATATCCTTTTTTTCTTTCATACTTAGCGTAGGCTTTCTCCAACAATGACGGCCAAAACTCATTTGGGTCTTTGGAGTGGACGAAGATTAGTCGGCCATTTATTGTCGGCAGCTTGTCATCAATGACAACATCCACCCACATCCCAAACCTCCAGAACTTGTTAAAAAAGAGAGAAATCTAATCTTAACAGAAGCAAAGTATGTGTGTAATATGCTGTTGTTACATTGTCAATAATTACATTTGCAATATTAGTTTTATTACTCTGAAAAAGAGGCTATGCTTTTTTATGGTGCCTTCATTTGCATATATTTTTAGCACAATTATGCAAGTAATAATGAGATGAAACATGATCAAAGGTTGGAGCATTATCACTGGGAGAAGCCATTGACTTTTGCAGTGAATCCCAATAAATGGGTGAATACAGGTATTTTAAAATTTTGGTGAATTCGTGAAGTATTCATGCAGCAAACTGAATCCTAACTGTTTCTACCATGAAAAAAAAAAGTTCAAACATGTTATGTTGTAAATCTGCAACTTTAACCAATTTAATGACTCTGTACAGATTGTACCCTATCATTCAGTTGTGTTTTCTTGTAAGCGATCACATTTTCATTTGTGTAGGATTTAGATTAGATTAGATTAGATTAGATTAGATTAGATTAGATTAGATTAGATTAGATTAGATTAGATTAGACTGCAGTAGGTTCTCTTCCATGGAGTCTGCCCTTTTTGTACAGCTGTTTTTGTTTACCAAAATTCTTAGTTGGTTGCAAAATGAAAATGAACCAATAGATGCTACTAAATCTGATGTGCTGGTTTATCATATATTGATCAGCTGTGTGTTGTCTTGTAAAACCAACATGACGAATATTCTGAAGGCAGAACCTTTGACTGCTGGCAACGCACAATAATAGTCCACAATCACAACTTGTTACTTGGAAGATTGCCACTAAAAATATTACCTTGTGTACACGTGTGTGCTTATGTGTGCGGTTTTACCCTGAAGTGAAACAGCCCACAGTAGTTCTCATAGAATGTTTGCCCTGGAGGGATAACTTGCCCGAGGATTTGATTTTGGAAAGTCAGAGCTCCGATAGATGCAAGAAACCAACAGTTTCCTGAGTAAGAACATTTTACATGTTGATGTGAGAAAGATGTCGAAGCACTCCGGTATATTACTGTATGTGTCACGAAGGAAGAAATATACCTACCAACCAAACCTTGTTGAAAGTCAAACCTGGAGATCCCATCAAGTATAAAGGAGGGATTTGGAGAAATTTTCTGGGGATAAAAGAATCAGCATACTCATCATCATCATCATCTTCATATACCCTTTTTTTTGGCTGCTCCCTAGGTGTCGCCACAGCGGATCATCTGCATATTTAATTTGGAAGAGATTTTCAACAGCTGTGACAACCCTACCATTTATCCAAGACTGGCACAAGGAATACACTAGACCAGAAGGCCTTTGACCAAAGAGTATGTTTTGATATGTGACCTCTCTTATGCATTAACCTTTCAGTTTATGTCCTGTGACATCACTCACCCATGGTCTTAACCACTGCACTTTGGGAATTTCACTGGGGGGCAGCAGTCCCTCTCCGATGGACCACACGACAGGTGGGAACATCTCATCGATGAACCGGACTTTTTTTGTGAGACAGAATTTTTTCAGCGTCTTGTAGTCCTGGTTGAACAAACTCTCAGGATTGCTTGGGCTCCCTAAACCACTTTTCTGGTGACGAGCCTCGATAATGTTCAGACACACACCGGGAGGAGGCATAGCTGCAGTTTTGGGGTCCAACTGTAAGAAAAGAAGATCAAGTGATATTTTGGCATTTTACATGGAATTTTACATGGAAATAGAAATGGTGAAATAAAATTAAAGAAAAAGGTAGCTCCATTAAGTGGGTTGAGATCAGGAGTCTATTTTTCACTTAGGTTTGAGATTTACATAATTAATAAGCCAAGTTCGAAGTAAAAATTAAATGAATGCATATTTACTTTAACAATCTTATAACCAATTGTATTTGTAAGTGTACATAAAAATACTAATATTAATCTACAATATTTCCAATTTCAATTCATGTCGCAACACCACATTTTCCATTTTGTTAATGTCACAAGAGAAAGAAAGAAAATAAGAATTTTAATTCACTTTTCATCCAAAGTCTCACTGCTGCTTGATGATCTCTAGTCGAGACTGGTCTTTGCCACAAGATCCCTTTTTTGAAGCTCTCAGGCTTATCTTGGATTCAGAGACATTTTATGATTCTGAGCTTTTGAGTCAGTTTATTGGTCTTGACTCAGTCTTGGTCTTGGTCATGGCATGTCGTGTAATTGCAGTCTTGACAATGACTAATGTCAGTAAAGTTGCTCAAGTGTGGCTCAGGTCAGCACCTAAATAAAACTTTATGTCAATATTCATTTATTGCCTTAGGCTGTGCGATAATTTTATTCATTTTATTTATATATATATGGCCTAATTTTACTGAAATATTGATTCATGTTATCTTTTGAGTAGAATAAAATAATTACATCGGTCAGTTTTAATTTCTCTCTAGTACTATTTCATTCAACAGATGTGTGATTACATCTGCTTTGGTACTGCAGCCTTTTAAATGATTACATTTTCAATGTCATAAGAAGGTCTTTTAAACACAGTCAACATAATTATCTGTTGAATCAGAGTAAAAATTGGTACTTTGTTTATCTATTCATCTGCAAAACAAACTTTTTGTCATGTAAACTACAACCCGTAAAGATGTATTTCCTTTTTTCTTAGAGCATAAGAAACAAGGAAACCAACTGTTTTTGGTTTAAACAGTTTTTGTCCAGAGCTTAACTCACCAGCTCAGGAGACGGTCTGTTGAGCAACGAGGAGACAGGTGGATCCGCAAATGCAAAAGAACAGGCTCTGACACTTCTATGACGCCTGTCAGTGCCTTCAGCTACAGTCGCTCCTGTGTTATCTGCTAAGATATGCAAATTATCTTTGAGCAAACCCTGCCTGCAGTGCAACCTGGTCTTTCTGTTGGCTACAGAGGACAGAGCAGATAAAGTTGAATGACTTTAGAATAAAAAAAAAATCCCACATTCATATATTTGCGTCTTGATACAATATTGTTTGTTTTAAGTACATTTGTTTTCACAGCACCCGCAACCAAGGGTCTCAAGTTCATAAAAACATTTATAATGATTAGACCTGTTATCAATAATCATCCACAACCATGGGATTTTCAGTCATCCCAAAGTGAAACAGAAAGCAGCATGAAGCACAGTCATTTTATCGAGTGTAAACATACTGTCACGGCTCATTTCATATGAAGAGCAGCTCAGTCGTGAGTAAAATCTTTCAGACGACTATTGGATGGCTGCTTACATGCCTGTGTTTGAAGTTGTTTCGTCATTTTAAGTTTGTTTATAACAGCCCAAAAAACAGACAACAGCTTTGATTACTGAGAAATTGTGTTTCTGGCAAGTAGGAACACTTTGTTTGCATTGAAAATTAGCCTTAATATTTTGTTTTGTTTTAAATAGGAGGTGCTGTAATCACTCTCCATTCTCTTCTGTCACATGTCAAACTCACTCCCAAGTGAGGTAGAGGTTCTTTGTAGTGTAAGCTGCATGTTTTCCTATAGTTAGTCTTAATGCAAATGAGTTTTTTGCACATTATGAGTGGAAACTTTGTGACAGACAACATGAACTTTACTTTGTGTATATGTAAGCGGGGAGGGGTAGCTGTTATTGCTGACAAAATATTCTAACTACTTAGAATGTATAAGACAGAAACACAACGACAGGCACAGGCATACAAGGCAAATGCTAGGGGCCCTAAATTTGTGTGTTTGTGTGTGGCATAGAGAATATTTGATTATTTGATGATTGTAAGTGTGTATGGTTATTCATGTTTATAAATAAATATGTTCATGACGTTCATCATGATGTCTGATAAGCACTGATTGCATTTTTATAAGGGGGTAGGGTGAACAGGTTTTGAGGGTGGGGAGAGATGGTGAAGGGCCCCAATTAGCTTCTTTGCATGGGGCCCCCCATAGTCTAGGATGGCCTCTGGTTGAAGATACACGATTTCCCTGACAATAATAATGTGTATAGGTCAGTCCTCTATGTCTGAGACAGCGACAAGACCATGTAGATGTTTGTATTTATAAAGCGCATCTCTCGTCCTGATGACCACTTAAAGCTGCTTTACACTGCAGTTTTGCCATTCACCCTTTCACACCCATTCACTCACACTGTCATACACACTCATTCAGATGCTGCCAGCACAGTCGTCAGGAGCAACATGTGGTTAAGTGTCTTGCCCAAGGACACATCAGCGTGTAGGCTAGTGGAGCCATGAAGCAAACTCACAACCTTCAATTTGAAAGATGACTCGCTCTACCACTGAGCCCCCATCGCCCCAAGTCAATTTTGTTTAAGACAGGTCTCAAGTACGACAACTAGGGAAGTTAATGATGAACCTCTTGTTGAGTATTTGCCATTAAATAATTTTTTTTAAATCATTTAACCTTCAACGTCTGTTTCGTTTCTCTGTGTCATTGCACTGGATCTTCAGTGTGAAGTTACAACTTATACCAGCAGGAAAAAGTCCAAATGCGTCTAAGTGCAGCTTGTTATAGCGGCCTCTGAGTTGTACCATCGCTGCTACACTATTAGTCAAAAGTTTGGACACACCTTCTCATTTAATTGTTTTTCTTTATTTACATTGTAGATTCTCACTGAGGGCATCAAAACTATGAATGAAGAACAAAAAGTGTTCCTCAAAGTATCCACCCTTTGCTTTGTTGACAGCGCCTTCGCTCAATGAGCTTCATGATGTAGTCACCTGAAATGGATTCCACTTCACAGCTGTGCCTTGTCAGGGTTCATTTGTGGAATTTCTTCCCTTCTTTATGGGGTTGGGACCATGTGTTGTGCAGAGGTCAAGTTGATACACAGCAGACTGCACTATTTGACAACTGTTAGAATTCATATTATGGCAAGAACCAATCAGCTAAGTAAAGAGCAATTTTTGCAATAAAAAAATTGCAAAAACTTTGAATGTGTGTTTTGACTGGCAGTGTAGCAGCGATGGTGCAACTCAGAGGCCGCTATAACAAGCTGCACTTAGACGCATTTTGACTGATCGTGCCACCACTCAGACAGAGGACAGTGCAGCTACAGCTGTGGCGCTACTGTGTGTGGATCGCTGCGTTTCAAAATCATCCAACAGCACTGAAACAGAATTTAGAAAGCATCATCTATGATAAACTCTCCCCTCTGGTTTAAACCAAAATGACTGGTGGAAAGCAAACACCGCACATTTCCCCAGGTCATTTATGTCAACAGACAGGCCTGATATCAAAGCAGGTGGCTTTTTTAAGCAAACGTCTCAATAGTTTATTTGGCTCACAGAATGTATGCGCTGCTAATACCATCTAACGCCACCTAGTACCATCTTTAAAAGCTAAGCTAAGAAATTGCATTTTGTAATTATTCTTAACAATTAAATGATTATCGTCTATGAATCTCTCAACCTTAACTAGAGCAGGAGTGAGAACGCCTCTGCTAGGGGTAGACAGGTGATACATAACTGTGATCTTCTCTGTGGCTGTAATCCCTTGCGTGCCTGAACAGCAACCCTCAGTTTCTTCACATCTTTTTTCCCCTCTGAATTGCTCTCTGCCGCCTGAGGTGGTTGACAAGTGAAGGGTTCCAGTGTCGTTCACATGCACGTATGACATCTGCAAGGGTTAAACCTGTTTGTGCATGTTCATGTTCATGTGACCTGCAAGTCAAGTGGATTAACCACCTCATGCAAATAAGAAAGACTTTTCACCTCTTTTCTGCTTCACAAGTGCATATAATTAAACTTTTCTACAACATCTACATCATCTCGTCTATCTTATGTATTTATTAATTTTATTTTATTACACATTATTATTATTAATTATACTTTAATCAAATTTTGAATTACTCGTGTAATTTTATTTTACTTTATCAGCATTCTCTCTGTGTTGTTTTTCCATGTCTCTGCATACCACCTTGAATTCACCGTCATGAATGAAAAGTCCTTTACTAACAAAACTGCCTGAACTCGTCTTGCCTTCGTTGTGTGCAAAGCAACATTGTAAAGCCCGGGAAGTGCATTAAGGGTGTGCCCAGCTCTATTTTTGCAACTTTATTGGAGGAAAAGGGTCACAAAATTAATAGTGCCATCCACCATTCCTTTAAAAAAAAACCTGGGTAGCTTTTACACCTTGACACATGGCTTTTATAACAGTTTAATAGCTAGTTAGTTAATGAATAGCCTGTGCCATGCACAAGGTTTTGCCACACATACACACATACAAGTCAATTAAAAAGGTTTTTTGAATGCTGTTTCATCACATTTTGTCATGTTAGGTAGAGTTCTCCTCTGTGTTTTGGCGCTTTACCATTATACAGTTCCAGCACTACTCAGCTCTATTCGACTCGACCTGACCGGGTTTCAGCATCAGGCATGTGGTTTTTCATTACTTCATAGTATCTCTTCAACATGAGTGGGTCGTAATAGTACGGCTACTAAAACGGCGGTGACATCAACAGCCTCCTGATATGCATTCTCATTTCAGGTGGCTCCATCCAGCTGTCTGTGGATCCAAACACAGGATCGTCGGTACCTCGTCGGCAGACTACGATTTATTGTTGTAACGGTCTTGCCAGTTTTTAAAAATGGCGAGTTTAATTCTCGTGTTGAACGTTGCACTCATGACTCTTGATGATGTCGTGATGACACACTCTGCCTATCATTGGCCGGCAGTCTGTTGACATCACATTTTAGTATCGGCTCAGCTCACTTGGAACCTTGCCAGAGCAGGTACCAAAAAAGCACCAGGTAATATCCCTAATGGAAAAGCAAAAAAAAAAAAAAAAAAAAAAAGAATCAAGGCAAGTCATTCAACTGTATAATGAAGTATAATGTGTAAATTTTTGTCAAAACAAACAAATTTTCTCTCATCCAACAAATTTACTGTATTTGGTGACCTGTATATTAACAAAAAGCAGAAGCTGTAATCAGATGAAATCAGCAGACACAATGGAAAGTCTGCCTTAAAAGAGGATGTGGTCAAAGGTCACTTTCATAAACTTGCAGTTAACTACGGACACTCTTGTGTCTTCCCACTGCCCCGTTCCCCTTGTAACGTCCACTGAAGTTGCACATAAACATCTTCAGCAAAGTGCTTGAGACTGGGGCCAGTAATCCTCAAAGGTTGGTCAGTTGAATCGTACAGTTCTGACTGTAAAGGGATGATCACTGTGCTTTTTCACAAGAAAACACCGTCACAGTTCACATCAGTTCGGCCTGAGCAAAGTTCAACCACGCTAGGTCCCCAATAGCACAAGTAAACACAACAGTGGCAACATGAAGGAAAGCCTCGGTGTTCATTCTTCTACAGTCCAGCCCATGTCCAATTTGACATTAAACACTAAGGTGTTTCATGTTCTTCCTTTCTTCATCATTTTCACCAGTATGTTTTCCTTCTTCCTTTCTCTTGTCATGTCCAGCTTACATTGACATGTCCACTGATGACATAAAGTATTTCTTAGTTTCCTGCTGGTCCCTGAACAAACTTAAACTTTGCTTTAGCATCTGGAACTGTGCCATTGCTATGACCATGTACAGTAATTGATTTAAAAAGTAAAAAAGAAGATGAGATTTCTCATATTTTCCTCATCATTGGTGGTTAATCACTACTAGGGCTGTTTCATTTCAAACATTTCATTGTGTTAACTTGTGATTTATCGGTTTTAATGTACCTTAATGGGATAATCTTCCAGTTTTTAACACTCAAACACTCATCTTCTGCTGGCTTTGCACATTTTTGTATTCTTTTATGTAGATAATTTGATAACGGTGATTTATTAATGGCAACTGCATAGGTTTTTTGGTATATTTGTATAAACTAAGCATTTTAACAGTTAAAATTATGACATCACTTCCTATTAAAGCTTATATTAGGGTGATGTCACTTGAGACATGCTATCCAGAAATATTTGATCTGGTAAAACATCATAGAAGAAGTGCTGTAAGTTGATGAATTCAGTGTTAATTTAGAAGTGATATTAATTTACTCTTTGAAATGGTATAAATAAATTAATTTAAGCATATTTATTTATAATTCACGTCTAAGTGTGCTTAAGTTCAACACATTGTAGCAGTCAAACCAACAGCTAATTTAGGCAGTGTTTATCAATTATTATTTATTAATTACGTTGATGAGTTGCCATTAAGAAATCTGACAATAGTTTTGTATCGTTTGTTCAGTTTTCACCTCATGCTTCAACCAAGTCTTAAGTAAATGGCCAATATCATAAGCAATCAACCTCATCTTAATATCTGAAGAAATGGTTAGGTTAAGGGATAAGAGTTGGAAAGCTGTCCAAATAAATGGAAGTCCATGCAGTGTCCTTAAAAACGATAGCTCCACGAACCTCTGTGTGTGCATGATATGTAAGCTGGAATATGTCCTGCCTTTGAACAAACACAGGAAGTGTCGACTGCATGTCAGACTTGACAACAACACATTCAGGTCTCTTAAATACACAACTCACTGGTGATAAACAGCTCCATGGAGAAGTACCTTATTGTACAAAAGCTTTTCAACATTACCTTTCTCCACTGCTTCTAAGGAAAAGCTAACATGAGGGAAGGAAGTAATAAAACAAGCGGTTTGAAATGCAAAACCTGCTTCCACTGTGTAACTAAACCCTTTCCAAATAGGTGGAAATATAATCATTTCATATTTTGTTACTGTAAAATCACAAATTAACTGTATGTGTTCCATCTGCATTTTTGTGTCCCTATCTGAACCTTGTCTTCTTACCTTACCTCATTTTATTTCAAATTCACATTATCTAAATGTAAATATGCATTTGTTTTTGTATTGCCTTGAAAATGAATGATTTTATTTGCATTTTAACCTTTTTTTTTTAATATTACCACATTTCAGATGTGTTATGACCTCACTGCTTTATAGCAAATTTTTGCAATACAAATAAAAAAAAAATTGGCAGTGTTTTTTTGTTTTTTTCTAACACTGAGCCTGTTTATTACTGCTCTTTGTTGGCCCTGTTGTTCTAGTCATAAAAGGTTTAATCTGATATAATTTAATGAGTTTAACGTTGAACATGAAAGTATCTGTCTGTAATGTTTTCTTTTTCAAGTAGATTCTATTTAAACTGCCTGTGAGTGCCCGGTGGGTGGAGAGTGTCTTACTCTTTTTCCTGTGATTGTAGTTGGTGCACTTCCTGCGTTTAAACAAACAAAGGAAGTCTTGTTTGGATTCATATGAATGTCCTCAGTGTAGGCCACATAATCTCAGTAGTGTGTCCACTTTGCAGCATGAGAAATCACTATTACTGTTTTTGTCATTTTAATGGTGGCTGCAGTCTGTCTTGAAGGCGACAAAGATGGAGAATAATCACAATCAGTGTCTTAAGAATTCATATCACATTTAGATTGCCTTTTTTTCTGACTGGAAACTGAACTTTGTGTCACTTTATTAATGGCTTACTCCCTTTCACCAAAGTCCATCAAGAAAATCAGCGATTTTACATGTTGTCCTTTCTAATAATGTTCCCTAAAGGAAGCATATATAAGGTAAAAAGTATAGGCCCAAGCACTGAGCCTTGTGGAACTCCATAATTAACTTTTGTCTGCAATGAGTCGTTAACATGTATAAACTGGAATCTATCTGAAACCAGCAGAGGGCGGTCCCTGAGATCCCCAAAGTCTGCTCCAGTCTCTGCAATAGAAATTTATGATTAATGGTGTCAAATGCAGCACTAAGATCTAACAGGACAAGTATAGAGACCAGACCATTATCTGAGGCCAAGAAGAGGTCATTGGTAACTTTAACTAGGGCTGTTTCTGTGCTTCAAACAGCCTGTTACTATGCAGATATTCACATTGCTGATTCGCAACTGCTTTTCTAGTATTTTAGAAATGAGGGGAAGATTTGATATTAGGCGTTAATTGGCTAAAACATCTGGGTCAAGGGTAGCCTTTTTTAAACTGGTGTGGTTTTATTTAGGGAACTTAAATGAGTTTTTCCTTGTGTCCCAGCTGGCATCCATGTTTTCAGTAAGAGCATGTCTCAAGCAGGTTTGTGTGAGTGCCTCATACAGTCACATTAAAAAAAAAAACCTGAAGTATCACTTAACACTGGGACAAAACTACAAAACAATGGCTTTATTAACTGTGAAACAGCTTCAAATAGGATGTTTTTTAAGTCAAAGTTTCTTTCTCTGCAGTCGTTTTTGTGAGTTCACCCACACCATCTATCTGAAATGTCAGAGTGTCTCTGAGGCTCTGACCCCTGCATGTTCCTGTATTGTATGGCATCACAATTAAGGGAGTCAGCTTAAATGCCTGAAGTCTGCTGGGGCCGGAGACATCTGGAGAGCCAGTCAAAACACTGTGGGGCCTGCCATTGTTTTCTGTCCTAAAATGGAACTGAGCAGAAAGAAAGAGCCTGGAACCACTGCTGTACGCAGTTCCGTCTTTAGTTAATGACCCACACAGGATACAGGAGCATGACTGCAGTGTTTGGACCAAACACCACTTGTTCTTTGGCTACGAAAGGACAACTTCTTATTGGTTATTTTAGCATAAAATTCCCAGGGACCTGCTGGATATCGGCTTGTCTGAACTCTAAAGCAATTATGTTGTGGATTTTTCTACTGCAGTTTATAAACTGTGTTGAAGGTTTATCAAGAGCTGAATATGAGCCTCTTTGCACTTCTAATGCCTGCTTCACTCTACATATGGACAAGGTCACCTTTATGAAGGCTCATCAGAACTGTGAGGACAACGGAGGTTATTTGATGACGATTAGAGACCGAGGAGAAGAGGATGTGTTGCGCTCACTTCTCTCTCTAATCCAAGGACAACATCAGGACAAGCCACTTAAATTTTGGATTGGTTTAAAACTAAACAAAGGGAGTTGTGTGTTAGTAGACAAGACTCTCAGGGGGTTTACATGGGTGACCAGGGAGGAGGATTCCCGGTACTCCAACTGGGGCAGAGAACCTGTCTCCACCTGCACAGAGAGGTGTGTGAGGGTTAATTACAATACTTTGGGGGAGAATGAACTGAAATGGATAGATGGACCATGCAAAAGTAATGCTTTTTATGCATGCAAGTTTTATTCTAAGGGGATGTGCTCACCTCTGGCTCTCTTGGGACCTGGGAAAATAACCTACACACCACCATTCTCCAAACACCCCCAAAAAAACGAGATGAAATCATTTCCTCTGGGAACATACGCTAATATTTTCTGCAGTGACCAACAGTTTCACTACTCTGTGTGCATAGGGTTGAATGAAGCCTATCTCTGGACTGAACCCGGCCCATTTTGTAAAACAGGAGAGCGAAATTGCACAATCAACAATGGAGGATGTGAAGATGAATGCCGTCAGGACGGCGATGACGTTCGATGCGTTTGCAGAGAAGGTTACAACCTGGGTGAGAATGGACTCTCTTGCAGAATAACAGACTTGTGTGTTTTTGATAGCTGTGAGCATCAGTGTGTAATGGGGGAGACGGGATATTCGTGCAAATGTCGAGAGGGGTTCGAACTGCATAAAAACCAGCACAATTGCTCTGACATCGATGAGTGTGAAACACAAGCCTGTGAGGATCATTTGTGTATGAATACGCACGGCGGTTACATGTGCAAATGTAAGGATGGTTATGAAATGGTCTACGGTAAATGCAGAGATGTGGACGAGTGTGCACAGCAAAGATGTGAGCACAGCTGCTTGAACAGCATCGGCTCCTTCTCCTGTTACTGCAATGAGGGCTTCACTTTATCCCAGGATGGTCACTCGTGTGTGGACATAGATGAATGTGTCAGCGAACACTGCCAGTTCAAGTGCGTCAACACTGACGGCAGCTTCTCGTGCACGTGCCCGCCGGCCTTCAACCTGGAAAGTGACGGGTGGACCTGCTCTCCAGATATGACAGAAGCGTCAGCTGTTCCATCAGAGGACACGGCTGATGACGATAAACAAGAGAATGCCACAGAGTCCTTAACCAGAGCTACAGTGGAGCTGCAGCACCAACCTTCTCACACTGACCCACCATCTCCACACCCAGTGAACATCACACGCAGTGGTCAGGAGAACAACACGTCACTGGCACTAAGTTTTGTCAAGACTGTCAAGGGCAAGATTATAGTCTGCGTGCTTGGTTCAGTTATTCCCCTACTGTTGTTGGTCACAGTGACATCAGCTATTGCAATTTTTCGATGCAGTCGCTCCAAAAAAGAAGCTGAGAAAAACATAACTGCAGACGGCTACTGCTGGGTTTCATCGGGTCTGGATCCGCGTTTAGAAAAACTATACGAGTCCATCTTGACTGATGACCTATGACCTCAAGGTTAGAGAGAAATTACTCTCCTACATTATGTTTGTCTAATTTATGTTTTTGCAAGCTCTGTGGGTTAAAGGTCCATTTTGTAACATTTAGAAGGGTTTAAGTTACCTGTATGTATGATTGAATTAGTGTCAATCATATCGATTTAAAATCTTTTTAGTTTACCTAGCCTTAGAATAAATCATTAATTTGGGTCGGGTCCTTGCTTTCTGAATACTGCGATCTTGTGCCACCATGTTTACAGCAGCCTGAACCGACAAACAAGCCACAGTTTGTATTTTGGATTTTGAAGTAGAAGCTTCAAAATCCAAAATACATTCTTTTTGGTATACAAAAGCCACTGGAATTCTATGACATGCTTAGGAAAAGGGAGGGGTGAGTGGAGGAATAGTCTATTGATTTTAGACTAAAAAAGTAGATGTGTTCAGTTTGAATGGAAGTCTATTGGAAAAAAATCACCCAACTTGCCACTTAATTTACAGTAGTATATATAAATGTATGGTCTCAACCACTAGTTTCAGGTCTTCAAGAAAACATACTCTCAAATGTTCTACTTTTGGCCCGATATAGAGGAAAATAGACAAAAAAGCATGACACAAATGAATGGACACCTGTGTGAATGACAGCCAGTATCGTCCAACAGATGGTGAATTTTCCATTTTTATACACCGTCTATGGTTACAACCTCCATTCTCGCTGATCACTAATGTCACTCACTTTTCACACACTGGACCGTTAAGAAAAGGTGTTGCTTTCAAATGAATACATATCAATTGTTAAACCAGAAAAATAACCCTTAACTGCCTCAAAGTTTAAAAAAGGACAGCAGACATGTATGTACAGTAGTTCCAAAAACATGACCGTGTGACAATTACAGATATGTGCACGTGTCCCAGTAACAGGATATGGATGGCTGTCTATGATAAGGGTGAGTGTGTGCAGAGAAATGATAATCTGGTCTGGGTGGCACTCATTCACAAACGGTCTTTTTATTTTATTTTTTATTTTACAAGCAATGAAAACCACCGTTTGATGAAGCTGTGGCTCCTGAGTGGATAAAGTGTTGTAAGAGCCTTTTCTTTTTTTTTAGATTTACCATCACGAGATTGAGACAGACAGAATAAGCTTTTCAGCACACATTTTAACTAAAGTAGTGTTATATCCAGTCGGAAAATATTGAAAAGGACCAAATTTATGACATCATGGTCAGTTTGACGCTGAAAACAATGAGGATTATCCTGAGGTCTGTTATTTTTTTATCGTCTATTGGGACAGGATGTGGTCTATGTAGGCCTGTTTGTACTGAGAGAGACTGCATAACTGTTAACCGAGACAGAGTGGATTTTATAACAGCTGAGAAAGCATGCCGGGATAGGAACGGCAAACTACTGACAATTGATGATGAGACACATGTGAGTCTCCTTGACAATTTGAGGGGACAACTGTCAGGAAACTTCTGGATTGGACTGCGTTTACCAACTGGCACCTGTAGCAACCTTTCATCTCCTCTCCGTGGCTATGAGTGGCTGTCCAGTAGCTCAAACAGGAGCTTCATTCCTTCTATTGGGACCTGGAAACACAGCATGCAAGTCTGCTTTCCACACTGTGTGTCACTTTCAAATGACCACAAGTGGACGGAGAGACTGTGCTCGGACAGAATTGATGGATATCTGTGCAGAACAGAGCACTATGATGCTTGCCAGGCACACGAAGTATCTGTTCCGCATGTTTTCCTAAGCTCCAAAGGCTGTTCAACAGGCCCTTGTCAGCATGAATGCACTGACTTGCGAGGAGGTTACAAATGCTCTTGTTACAGTGGATATATCCCAGACAGCAAAGACCCCAGGCAGTGCAAGATGCACTGTGACAAGCACAGATGCCCCAAAATATGTGACGGACATGATATGTATGAATGCTACTGTCCTGAGGGCTATATAATGTCTTCTTCAAACTTAGACTATACCACAGACTTTGTCTGTGAGGACATTGATGAATGTGAGGTGGGTTTTTGCGAGCATAACTGTAAAAACACGTTTGGAGGTTACAAGTGTTCCTGTCAAGAGGGATTTGTCCTCAAAGACGAATACAGATGCATCAGAGCAGACAATGAGAGTTTTCCAATCCCATCTGTAGGTTTGGTTAAACCTGCAACCAACAAAAATACTCTGAAGACTTTTGCACCTGCTGGGGATTTCCTCTGGTTATGGATTTTTGCTGCTGTGCCCATGGTAATGTTAATATGTGTGGTAAGGTTTTGTGATGTTCAGCAGCAGAAGCGCAGAGAACAAGTGTCTACTGCTCCACTGGAAACTAGCACTTAATTAAGTCACCAGTTATACAGTATATTGTTCAACATTTATTAAAATCCATGAGGCCTAATTTTGAACTTTTCTTATAGAAAAATTAGAAAATGCAGCAACATAGAAAAAAAAATGTTACATTAATATTTTTGAATTAGTAAAATCAATTAGGCAATGTGATTGAAAAATTTTGTTGTTGGTGTTGCAGGTGAAAGAACTAGTGTTTTGTGACAATAGTAAACAATAGTAGAAATGTTAATGCGCAGCTGTCAAATGAAAACATAATTTCAAGTAAAATGTAAGTTCCTTAATTAAATATCATGTTTTGAACTCATGTATTAATGTGTGTCCATTCATGCCACATATTTTACTGTACATAATGACTTCACATGATTTATTCACCTGAAGGCTCCACTCTTGTCATCACTCTTGCTCTTAGAGCGCCATCTAATGTTATGCAGAACAAACTGCAGTCTTACTCTCCCCATTTACCAGAGCCAGTGTTCTGTGTTGTTAGTGACTGTCGGATGTTACTTTATCTGCTTGAACATTTTTGACTACCTTAAATAAAGTGTGCTAAATAAAGTGTGCTTACAGTATGCTTCTTTCCTCATCTGATGCTTCCTGTGGTCTCTTCTCTCCTCACCGGTTCATGGCATGACACATGATCATCCCTCTGGCATACATATCGTCTAAGTCAGTGTTTCACAACCCTGGTCCTGCAGATCCACTGCCCTACATGTCTTGCCCTATGTTAGTTGGAGTTGGGCACCAGCGCCCCCTGCGACCCTCAGTGGAGGATAAAGTGGTAGAAGATGAGTGGGTGATGGAGCAGGGCAGCGT
The DNA here is from genome assembly GCA_016785285.1 of Brachirus orientalis. Classification (NCBI taxonomy): domain Eukaryota; kingdom Metazoa; phylum Chordata; class Actinopteri; order Pleuronectiformes; family Soleidae; genus Brachirus; species Brachirus orientalis. Next base: position 4,903,456 of record JAFBJR010000050.1, on the reverse strand, counting down.
GTCCCCAGGACCAGGGTTGAGGAACACTGGTCTAAGTGATGTCTTGAACTGGTTGTTACTTTTTGGCGATAAGACCTGGTTTTAGGGTTAGGATTAGAATTAGGTTTAGGTTAAGGGTTAGGGTTAGGTCTATGAGTGTCCACAGAAAGAATGCAAAACCAGCATGTGTGTGTCTGATGGTGATTTTGAAACTTTTTTTTTTTTTTTAATCAAGGGTAATATTAGTAATGGTATTAGTCATGATACCTGTTGACACAAAACTGGTAGATTGGCCCATTTGTCATGATTGATTCTGGGCTGGACCAATTAGAGCCGAGGGCCATTGCCCCCTCCCTATTGGGCCTCGGTTGTCAATCAATCTATAATATATCATTTGCTGGTGGCTATGGCAGAGCTTCAACTTCCGCCACAGGTAATGATGGTGGAGGTGGCCGTCAGGTGGATGAGGGGAAGGGGAGACAGGAGGAGGAGAGACCCGCCACCAGCGCAAGTGGAGGGGAATCTGAACCCTATCCTATTTTCAGGATCCCATCATACATTGTTCATTGTTTGTTCAGTAGGTTCCTCTTAGTAAGTACTGCACAGAGTATATGATGCAACTATTTTCCCACATTTTTCTAGATACCAGTACTGTAATCGTATTAGTAAGTCCATCAAGTGTTATTCTTTCTCACCTCTGTCTCCTTACACTTTTTAAAGGTCGCCATGTTTGAGGAAATAATCTGTGTTTATTGATGTGGTGAATAAATAGTCTATGAAAATATCACTAAATCTGTCATTTATTCATTTTAATAGTCATCAACAAACTAGACCAAGCAACCTTTTGGTTTCCACTAAGTACTGAATAGAATGACAGGATGGTGTAGGTTTAAGTTTATTAGACACCAACAAGGCAGTGTACAAGCATTGTCACAAGAAAGTTTGTTTTCATTCATAAGCTTCATTGTCTTTCCATCAGAACCTGATGGGCCAGTCTCGGTTCAAAATGCCCAGGCTAATTTTTTATCCCAGTCCAGCCCTGGTCTGAGTCCATGTTGTAGTTCTATACTATAACCACTAGATGTGAAATGTGAATTAAATTAAGAATTTCCTGATTGAGAAAGCTGTTTGCATTCACACTCAAAAAAAACCCAAAAAAAATCAATATACTACCAATATTAAAGAAATCTAGATAATTTTAGGTATCTAAATAGTGTTTATTGTAAGTTATTTGGTTTTATTTTGTAGTTGAAGAAAATGCAATGAGTTAAGTGACAAAAACAGGCATCAAACCAGTTTAGGTCATTGTAACTGTATTTGAAGTAATGAGATTTAAAACAATACAAATATATTGTTCTGAGAGATTCATTTTTATGTGCTGTATTTGTTTTACAGTGAACACTGCCCTCACTGAACTTGCCAAAAAAAGAAAAAAAAAAACACACACACACTCTCACAGAAGTCTAACTTTGTCTGATTTCCTTCCTGTCTTTAACTCTGAGGGGTGTTGCATCCGGAATAGGTATAGTCAGACTCCACTGTATATATAGTCAGTATCCTCAGTTAGGCAACATTATGAAGCTGACAATGAGGGGGGTTATTTTGATGTCAGTTATTTTTTTACAGGCTTTTAAGGCGACATGTGGCATGAAGCAAACTGGCATGTGTAGGCCTGTTTGTACTGAGAGAGACTGCATAACTATTAACCAAGACAGAGTGGATTTTAAAACAGCTGAGAAAGCATGCCGGGATAGAAGCGGAGAATTACTGACACTTCGTCCTGAGACGCAGGAGAGTCTCCTTGACAGTTTGAGTGAACAATTGTCAGGAAACTTCTGGATTGGACTGCATTTACCAGCTCCCTTGTGTAGCAACCTTTCATCTCCTCTCCGTGGCTATGAGTGGCTGTCCAGTAGCACAAACAGGAGCTTCATTCCTTCCTCTGAGACCTGGAAACACAGCATTCAAGTGTGCTCTCCACGCTGCGTGTCACTTTCAAATGACCAGAAGTGGACGGAGAGACTGTGCTTGGACAGAACTGATGGATATCTGTGCAGAACAGAGCACAAAGACGCTTGTCCGGCACAAGAAATATCTGATCCACAATTTTTCCGAAGCTCCAAAGGCTGTTCAACAGGCCCGTGTCAGCATGAATGCACCGACGTGACAGGAGGTTACAAATGCTCTTGTTTCACTGGACATATCCCAGACAGCAAAGACCCCAGGCAGTGTAAGATGCACTGTGACAAACACAGATGCCCCAAAATATGTGACAGACAAAATAAGGACATGTGCTTCTGTCCTGAGGGCTTCATCATGAACGAGAAATTCTGCGAGGACATTGACGAATGTGAGATGGAAACGTGCGACCATGGGTGTAAAAACACATTTGGGAGTTACAAGTGTTCCTGTAGACGGGGTTTTGTCCTCAAAAACCAGTACAAATGCATCAAAGGAGACAGCGAGACTTTTCCAATCACAACACCAGTCACTGAAGAATCTGTTAAACCTGCAACCAATAATAATCATACTCTGAAGACTTCTTCTGCACCTGCGGGGGGTTTCCTCTGGTTATGGGTCTGTGCTGTTGTGGCTGTGGTATTATTAATATGTGTGGTAAGGTTTTATGTTGTTAGGCGTCAGAAGCGCAGAGAGCAAAGCTCCTGTCAACGGTCTACTGTTCCTGCTCCTGCTCCAGTAGGTAATGATCAGTGTTAACACTGAACATTTATACTTTGGCAGAGTTGTAGACTGATTTTCTTTTTTCCAGTCTTACATGACTGAATGAAATATGATAATGTAAACTGGGGCTGCAGCAATTAATCAATTATTAATCATTAACTAATTTGGTAATTAATTTGAGTGTTGTTTTTTTTTGTTTTTTTTTTCTGGCTCATTATAACAAAGAAATCCTTAAACGTGAATAACTTTGGTTTGGGGACAACAAGACATTTAATAACATCACCATTTTAAGGTTTGGGAAACAGCAAACAACTTTTGATCATTTGATCAACAAAATCATCAATTATGGCAATAGTTGTTAGTCACAGGGCCTAATGAAAGCACAATTAATATGTATGCAGGTTATTTTACATTGTACGTTTGAATTCAGTAATACAGAAAAACACTATTTGAAACATAATTTACAATTAAGAGCATGAGGACACATATATACTGTAGATGCCAGTAATAAAGTGACAGTTGATGTGGTTTTCTGCTGCTGTAATCCATCTGCCTTTGGGCTGGGTGTGTTGTGCACACAGAGACAATATTCTTCATGGTTGAAACAAGTGGTTATATGAGTTAAAGCTGCTTTTAGTCATGCACGGAAGTCTGGGCATGTTTCTGAACCGCTATCTGAAAACACAAATGCCCACACAAGGCTGTTCCAAACAGGTTTTCCTGCCAGGTCCAGATACTATCAGCGTGATTCCACATGACAACACAGCAGGAAAAGACAAGGATTATTTATGACAAATTTTGTTCTGTTTTGTTTACATATACGTATGTGCATGGTGCTCTCACTGTGGTTCTTATCAAGTCTGACTTTTCTAACTACTTGTATGTAAGCACATGCATTTAACTCATTGTATTGTACATGAGTTAAATTGTCATAATATAAAACACTAGAGGGTGACTCCTGTTTTGTTCACTCATATTTTTTTGCTCTTAGAGCGCCATCTGTTGCTCTGTATAACAAATTACAGTACCACCACAGCTGAGATTGTAGACTGGTTTTACTTTTGGCCTCATTCCCCAGGTGTTTCAGTGTGTAGCTGGTGCTCCTTGTGTTGTGGGGATTTACATCTGTTTACATTCACATTATGGGAACAGAAATCAAATCTTCACAATGTAAATTACTACATTTTAGGGTGAAGACATGTTTTAAAGTTAGGCTGAGGTTAGGGTAAGTATTACTAGTACAAGTAATTTTGGTTAAGGTTAGAGTAAGTCTCTATGAAATGAATTTGAGGTCAATGCATTGTCCTCTGAAGTCAAGTAAACCAGTGTGTGTCTGTCTTTGTGAAGTCCAAAAAAAAATAAAAATAATAATAAATAAATAAATAACATAAAACCTGTCTTTGTGTGGACATTTTGTCTGAGCCCCACAACTTTAAAATGCTTTTTTTCAGGGTTGACCTGGTTTTAGGGTTAGGTTTAGCATTCAATTTAGGTTAGGGTCAGATTAATGTTAATTATTAAAGTAAGGGGCTAGGGCATGCATTATGTCTATGAGTTGTCTTCATGAAGATGTGTGGCTCTGTGTCCATCTTTTAGTTTTATATTAAAGCCACTAGATTTCCCCATAGAGATGTGCAAATATGTGATGTAATCCCACCATGACCTACCTGAGTGTGTGTGTACTTGTGTGTGTGTGTGTGTGTGTGAGAGAGAGAGAGAGAGAGACACAGAGAGAGAGACAGACAGACAAGCATAGACAAGCGAGTTAAGTGTTGATAGGACTGGGTGGTTCAAACCAAACCTGGACTGTACCGGCTGTGGCTGACATACTCCTTAACCTCACCTGTACCCATGAATACATATTACTCAGTTAACTTTATCAGCCAATCACAACAGTAGGAGTTCACTTCATGGAAGATAATTGTTATTTTTTGATTCCCTGTTTCATATGTACTTTTTTTTATTAAATATAATCATTTGCACAAAATGTGCTAAATGTCACTGTTGTACGTCTTATAAAAATCTCAGTTTTCATCTATTCATTGTCTCCCACTTTGTCCTCCATATGAGGGTCATGCAGGGCTGCTGGAGCCATGGAATCCCAGCTGAAATAAGGTGAAAGGCAGGGAACACACTGAACACGTCGCCAGTCCATCACAGAACATCCCATTTTAAAAAAAAGTACAGCATTCATGAAATAATTTATATATATATAAAAAAAAATTGAATTCGTGAATAAATAAATGGCATTGTTGCTTGTGTAGTTAAAATATAAAAAAGATAAATTATATAAAAAGAAATTATATAAAATATAAAACAAAATAAATAAGTAAATTCAGATGTTTTGCCATCAGGGGGCCCTTTTAACTTTAGAGCCCCAGGCAATTGGCTGCCCTTTAGCAACGCCCCTGGCAGACCGCATCACTCGTGGATTTATGTTGAACATTGTGACTGACAATGCTATTGAGGGAAATGTGCTACCATAATTAGGGTTGTTGTTTAACAACCCTAAAGCCTAGCCGTAGGTTAAAAACACCTCCAAAGTTCTTTCATCTCCGGCGCTCAAAAAGGAAAACGGCCGTCGCCCTCGTTTCCTCCAATCACCAGAGGAGGCGTCGGTTCACTCACCGTGTCATTGGGTCAAAGTTTCTCCGCCTGTCTGGCTCATATAAATAATAACAAGCTGAACGAGACTGGGTAGAGTCGAGGAAACGTTAACCGCTACTTTTCATTCTACACTCAGTGACAGCAGCAGCAGCAGTAGCAGCAGCAGTATGTCGGTCGACAGCGTGTTCAGAACCCGTTCTCTCGGTGTGGCCGCCGAGGGACTTCCTGACCAATATGCCGACGGCAAAGCGGCCAAAGTGTGGCAGCTGTACATCGGTGACACGAAGAGCCGGACGGAGGAGTATAAAAGCTGGGTGGTGGCCCTGCTGAAAGAGCACGGGGTGCGGACAGTGCTGGACGTAGCCTGTGGAACAGGGTAATGTGAGGGTGACTCAGCAGTTTTCACACTGGCACGTTTTTCTAGGGGTTTTGCATGACAGCGAACTGCCCACCAAACCCTATTTAATATTACTACCGGTTTAATGTATGTCATTGTGCACCAGCGAACGTGAATACACCCGGGTGAAAATAATTGAACATTCTAGGGCTTCTGCAAACACTGTGTACGTCGGGGATGGTTTCTAACCCTCGTTCGCTGGTGCACGTTGATATACATTAAATCGGTGGTTAAATGCTCTTCAATTAAAATATAAAGTTAGTTTGTTGTTACTACTGAGTCTGCTAATGAGCCCCATTTGTTGACAGCATTTTGGCAGGAACCATCATTACTGATGAGTAGGATACCTCAGCTTTATAAATTGAAAGTTTACATTAGCTTACCACAGCAACCAAATGTGGGCGACTATAGCTATATGCAACTCAATTTGATTTGATGTAAATATTGCTACCAATCGAATGTGTTGACAGTAGATTGAAGACCTTCCGTTCTCAAACTTCACACACAAGATATACATGCATTAATACATAAGTTATTTCTCTCTCTAAAGGTCAATATGTAACTAACTGTAACTCACTCTTCACTGAGTGTGTTCTACCAGAGAACAATAATGAGTGCAGAGTTGAACAAGGCACTGTAGCGTTTCCTGTCTACAGCAGCCAGCCCTGCACACAAATGTCTATTTAAATTTTAGTAACAATTAAAATAATAGGTGCAGTAAAAAGAGCAGGAAGCTCGTGGCTACAGGGTGTCTCAGAGAGGGGATGAGCAGGTGCAGAGTTTAGTGGCTTCAGAGCTGGTGCTGGCTTGTTCCAGTCAGTTTTGACTGGATCCCTACAGTCTGTTTACTTCCACTGATAGGGTATCTGGGACAGCAACAAGGCCACTGCTGCACTCCACACACCCAACACCCACCGCACCGATTTTGCTTATGTAGGAAGGATTGTGCAGATGATTGTGCGATTTCACATGAAAGAAAGTCTCAACCTTTTGGCTGTATATCATTTTGGATATCAACAGCTCAATCCTCCACAACTTGAAACGTATAAATAATCACAAACAAATAACAACAAGTTAAACACATATGCCACAATGCTCAAGGAGGGTGTCCATGAACACTGCAAATTGCAAAGGCGGCACTAAAAGGTAGACTCATGCAGGATATCTGACCCATTTAAGTTTTCATTCTCACTCTAGAATATCAATCATTCAAACTTTATTTATATATCACTTTTCATACATTGCCACCCCCCCCAACAACCGTTTCAGCTGACATATGGCTGGAATTGCGTGTTAAAATCAGCAATGGAGAATTGGAACGCTACTATGGAACCGGTGATCTAAACAGGAGGTAAAAGAATGTAAACAGGAATCAAAACCAAATATTTGTAACTAATAAAATGTGATGAGTTAATGTTTTTTTTGTGGTAATGCTCCATTATTATCTAAATCCATAACCCACTGACTATATATATATATATATATATATGACTGAACCTTTATGTTAAAAAGTAAAATTGCTAAATTCCAATTTCATATTTTCCCTTAATCATTCAGCCTGTCAGTGCACTGACTTTGACCCCATTCCATAGTAGTAGTAGAGTGTCTCAGTAGAGCCACTACTTTGGGTGATGTAAACAGGATCATTGTGGAATGAGGCTACAAATGGCATTGCTATTTTTGACTGTGTGTGTGTGTGCATGAGTTTGTGATGCCGGGCTCTCCATTTGTCCTGTCATCACATTCTGTAAATGTGATGACAGAGCAAATGCTCACCTTTGACAGTGAAAAAGGTGCTGTCTTTTATGCCCTAAACAAATTTAAATTAATTGGTATAATCGATTTATCACCCAGCCCTATGAGATGAGTTGATATTGAACAATTTTTGTCCTGAGAGCTCCTTTTCCCATTTGATAGATAACATTTCTTGTACCTGTCCATGGTTGAATGTTGAATTTCCAAGTCATGTTACTCGTGGCGTAGGAGGCAGGTAGGGTTTGTTTTTGATGACCTGTTTTATATATTACATTGTTTACATTTTACATTTTAATTGAAAATACTGGATAGAATTGGGTTGCAGTGCAGGCATAAAATGCCCTTCCTGATGCAACTCTCCCATTTATCTGGGCTTGGGACTGATACAAGGGTATGGCCCTCCCTTTGGCTGGGGTCGATTTAGAGTGTCCAGTCAACAATGAATATACCCCAGCCCTTGACCTGGTAGGGACTTGAACCGACAAACCCTTCGGTCACAAGGATATTATCATCTGATAAAATCAGTTATTTCATTAGATGGAAGAAGTAAATTATATGGGAAAATATCATTGTACCTATTAAAAATCACCATCAAGTATCAGCCAACAGCTGTCTTGATTTCTAAAACTTGGCATTGTCCAAGTATTGGCTAACGTGACGAGAACAACAAGTGAACAGCACCTTTGATGACTCATCTGTATATATATGTATATATATATTATGCATATGTATGCACTGTGTATGTAGGTATGTATGTTTCTTATGCATGTCTATGCATATGTATGTGTATATAGCCCATTTCATCTGCAGCACGGATGTACTGTATATATGTGTACATAAGTACAATCAACAGTGTTTTACGTTTTGTCTATCTTTTAGTATGTTTTAGTAGTTTATCTTATTCTTCTCTAATGTACAGCACTTTGCCTCAGCTGTTGTTGTTTTTAAAGTGCTTTATAAATAAAGTTGGATTGGATTGGATCTGTAGCTAATACTAGAGCTAACAGGTGTTCACATGCAGCCACAGTCGTCCATTTCTTATAAAAGACAGGGGTGTAGGAGAAGTATAAATGCTGTGTATATAGGGCTATAAATATAAAGTGACGTCTGTTGTTGTTTTTTTAAACTTTGCTGATGTCCCATTGATGCTGTCATGGTAAGTTTTTTTTTTTTTTTTTTTTTTTTAGAGTGGACTCCATCATGCTGGTAGAGGAGGGGTTTAACATGGTCAGTGTCGATGCCAGCGACAAAATGCTCAAGTATGCACTGAAATCGAGATGGGACAGAAGAAAAGAACCCGCGTTTGATCAGTGGGGTATGAGGTTTTTCAAAATTCCGTTTTCACTCATGAATGTCTGAGTGATTTAAAGTTACACACAAGAAAAGTTTCCTAGATGTCAGATCACATTCCTCTGGTGATGTTTCTCTTTTCTCTTCATCCGTTTGTTTGTTTCCTCTCTGCAGTAATTGAAGAGGCCAACTGGCTAACGTTACAAGAAGATATCCAGAAACCAGGAAATGGCTTTGATGCTGTTATCTGCCTTGGCAACTCATTTGCCCATTTACCAGACTTTAAAGGTAAAGGTCACGAATGTGGTTTGGTAAGATAAAATAGTTTACACTATTAGTAATCAACAGATGGTCAATTTTTTTTCAATAATTTCAAGAGATGATCCGTCGTCACTTATTCAATTAACTGACTATAAGTTGTTCTTTAAGTGTTGGTCAACAGATTCTAACCCTAACCTGCTGAAAGAGCTCTGGTATTTGACATCATAATTCGGGCAGGATACTACGCTGTTCACCTCTGTATATACTGGACAACACATAAATCAGGCAATATGTCAGACAACTCATCTCTTCGCCCGCTGTTTTCATCATAGAAGTGAAGATTATAGAGAGCTATTTTGCTCCAGGATGCTAAAAGAGTTGTAGATAGGCTAACGGGAGAACATTTTACCGGATCCTTACAGATCCAGAGAGACGGTGGAGGTGAATCACTGCTATGATCGTGTGAAGATTCTCAGTCATCCAGGTCATGGTATCCATAAGTGTAGTTAAAAAGGCAACTGGACTTAGTTGAATTTCTTGAAGACGTTTCGCCTCTCATCCAAGAGGCTTCTTCAGTTCTGTTTGACTGGTGGAGAGTCTGGGACTTGGGAGGTGGTCTGGGAGGTGGTCTAAGACACCAGCTACAGTGCTGTTCTGGACTCCCTCCCCAGGAGGTTTCACACACATTCACACCTAAAGTCAGATACAGTTGATGACTCAGGTGAAACTAAATCAGACAATAGCCAATAACTAACGACCCTTTGACGACTTAACGACTCGAGTTAACAACCCACACCCCCCTTCCTGTCCAAACCACACCCCATGGACCAAGAACCTGACAGAGTTTATAAGTCCCAGACTCTCCACCAGTCAAGCAGAACTGAAGAAGCCTCTTGGATGAGAGGCGAAACGTCTTCAAGAAATTCAACTAAGTCCAGTTGCCTTTTTTTTACTACACTTTTGGACACTGCTATGATGCATGCTCACAGTGAGCAGAAGAAGATGGAGCAATGGCGACTAACACAAGCAATGGATTCAGGGGTTAACTCTTGTTAAACAAAACAAACATCTTTAAATTACACCGCCTGTTGCTAACTTCATCCTGACGTGACACTGAATGAAAGCCAGATTGCTTGCATTTGTTTTCCTCCAGGCTTTTTCCTCCAGGTAAACTTTCTCCTTGAAGCTTCAGTCACTTCTCACGGCTGTTACCCAACTCCAAACAACTAATATTGGGCTGCAAATATAATGTCTTATTTGAAGTAAGGTACTTTTAGTGGATAAGGGAGTTCAGCTGAACTGCTCCGCCTCTACACGTGGGCTGCAGTGAGCGCATATCAGATCCATGACAAGAAAAACAAGTCTGACCTGAAGCTGATCTTCTTAATCAGTATAAACCTGCATTTTTGCAATTCAAAAAAAAGTACCAATACCAAAAAAAAAGTACTGCCACTGGTCATTTCTACAGTACTGCTACAGTACTGCTCATGCTACTGATGTTCTATTCCTCTCAGGGGACCAGAGTGACCAAAAGCTGGCCCTTCACAACATTGCCAGTATGGTTAGACCGGGTGGGATCCTCATCATTGACCATCGTAACTACGACTACATCTTGGAGACTGGGAAGGCCCCACAAGGCAAAAACATGTACTACAAGGTACTTTAGCTGATCATTATTATATTAAACATACATGAACAAAGTATAAGCTGTGACCTATATTCATCACTGGGACTTTATTCCTCATAGTCAGGCTTATACTTAGGGTTAGGAGGATCACAGTAGGTACATGCAGATATGACTCCAAACGAGTAATAACCTCTGGCGTGGCTGTGTATGCGTTGTATCATTTTCAGGTTATGACAGCTAATCTTTTTTTTTTTGTTTTTTATGAAATTTTGACAAATCATTATTACCTCCACCAAGGTTTGTGTTTTCATTGGTGTGGGTTTATCTGTGAGTTTGTCCTTCTGTTTGCAACTTCCTGTCTACAGCTTTTTTTCTTTCTTTTTTTTTCAAAATATTTCTATAAAAACAAAACAAAGTATATGCAGGATCAGACAGCTTTATTGGCCCAGTAAGCGTTGCACACACTAGGACCTCTCTGTGGATGTTTGCTTAACAAAGATGTCGAAACAAGGACAAAAACTCTGAATAAATAGTAGTTGAATTGTCAACATTTTGATTATTGAATCATTTGGTTTTTTTAAAAGTCATTACAAAAAACTCTTGAATGTCGTTATTTTGTGATTTCCCTGCTCCATATAACAAATCATTCCTCCAGATAACAGAGAATTTAAATTTGGTTTGTATATAAAACAAGATATTTGAGATCAACATACATTTTAGGGTCCGGGAAACACCAATCAACATTTTTCAACATTGTCTGACATTTTATGGAGCAAACCGCTAATCCATTGGTTCTCAAACTTTTTGATACCAAGTACCACCTGAGAAAATATTGATCTCTCAAAGTAACACCATTATCACCAACGATAATATACAGTGGTGTAAATAGGCCGAGCAAAGGCTTTTCACAGGAGGCAGATTGAAGATCATTTGCTCTCTCATCACCCTCCTCTTCCTCACATATACTTGACACACTGGTATAGTGAAATAAGATTAAGATGGAGTGCAAGATAAGGTGATTCTAATTATTTATTTGTTATTTGCTTCATTTTCTACACACTCCAGTCAAAATTCCTAAGCTCCACTCTGATCACTATTTCTAGTTTTCCTCCAAGTACCACCAGAGGAAGCTCACAGTGTGAGAACCATGGCAGCAGATTAATTATGAAAATAATTGTTAGTCGCAGCCCTAATAAATAGGTTAAACAGAAACAGAATTTGCAGGAGTATTTAATATACAGTACACACACACAGTGTATTTACAATTATTGTGTGAAGATTGCCAATACTTAAATCTGTTATCTGTTATCCACATATCGACATTTATTTACATGTCGTTACAAAGTGTTGGTATATTGTTGCAGGTTTAGGGCTACAGCTAATGATAATGTTTTATCTGTCCGTTATTTTATTGGTTAATTGGTTAGTTGTTTGGTAATGATAATGTTGAAAATGTTGATTGGTGTTTGCCAAACCTGGGAATGATGTTCTCAAATGTCAGAATATTCAGTTTGAATGATTTCTTTGTTATATGGAGTGAAGAAAATGGAAAATATTCACATTTAAGAGGCTGAAAATGACAGATAGAGACAAATAGAACTTGAATTATTTCTTTTAAATACTCGATTAATAATAGATTTATCAATTCAAATTTTATTCAGCCCCAAATACAGTAGGTTGTTTATCAGATGGCCTGTGGGAAGAAGCTGTTCCACAGTCTGGTTGTGTCCTGTAACACCAACAAAGGGGGAGAATTTGGAACAGCATGCAATTAAGGGGTCTTAAATGGGAGCCAGGTTCCCACCAGTCCTCCTCTCTGCAGACCTGAACGTCTGTTGGAGTCTGTACCTGTCCTGATTGTTTGTCTGTATCTTATTGTGTCTTATTGCAGAGTGATCTAACTCAAGATATCACTACCTCAGTACTGTGGGTCAACAGTAAGCCTCATATGATCACTCTGGACTACACCATCCAGGTGCCCCAGTCAAATCCTCAGGACCTTCCTGAAGTCAGGTAGGTCAGGTCACTGTGAGCAGTGACTGCACTTCTGTTTAAAAGGCCTACAGGCAGTTGCCCATATTCACATGTTTATTGCAATTTTAGTTTATTGTTGCTTTATACTTTCTGGTAATATTGCTGGTAATATTTTCTAGTAATTTTTTTTTTGTGTAAAGAAATTAAAGCACGACAAAGGATCTGAATTTGATCTTGTAAAAGGTACATTGACGCCAGCACCATCTTGTTTTCAATCACAATCACAATACTGTTGTCATCATGGCCCTAACTTTTGCCGAGAAATCAATACTTCTGCACTTGAAAAAATCTTGCTAAATCACAGTGGTTGGACCTATTAATGTATACAGTTGTATACCAATATAACAATAATCGGCTGCACAGAAAAAAACAACTTAAATAATTCAGAAAAATATATGCCACAATCCTAAACTCTATACCGTTGCCAATGAGTTAATGTCACTAAAAAAAAATACATATGAGCTAATAAAAATAATGCTAAAAATAATAAATTGCAAATGAAATAGTTTGTTTCCGCAGGAAAAAGCGACTGAAATGAATGCTTCCTCTTTTGTTCTGTTATCTTGTCTTTTTCCTTGTCCTCATCACTACTCCATTTTTACCACTATCCTTCTTTGTTGTTGTATTGTAATCGTAATTCACTATTCTGCATATCTCGTTGATTCTGTGGTTTGTACACAGTTGCCACTGTGCATATGTCCGTATATGTGTGCACTAATATAAAAAAAGAAAAAGGTGAGAAGAGCAAATTCCTGACTGTTCTCCTGCAGATCATCCACTGCAGTAGAGGCTGGGTTTTTTTTTTTTTTTTCCCCTTGCGTTTTTATTTGTATTTTTACTCCATGACGGATGTAAATTATAATGTATAATACTTCAAACAACACATACTTAAAGATGTAACATTTCTGCATAAAGAAATATCTAAAAACTAGCAAGAAAAAAACTCAGGAGTACACATAAGAATGACTGTAAACAGTAACCAGAGTTAATGTCACTTGTTAATATTTACCTAAAGTAGTGGTGCTGTCTTTGCACGATTGTTTGCATGAAGTTGTTTGTCTTATTGTGTGAGGATGTGTTATAGTGTGTGGATTATTGTCTCACTGGGCTGTATTTATCTGTATAAGTCCCATACAGTCCAGGTGGAGAGGCCCGTCTCTCACACTTGTTACACACAACACCAAGTACATTTGTTTTAGGAATGCTAATATGTGGGTTTTCTCTTTTTTTTTTTTTTTTTTTTCCTTGCCGCCCAGTAAATTCCGTCTGTCCTACTACCCTCACCGCCTGGAGAGCTTCACCGGTCTCCTGACAGAGGCCTTCAGCGGCAAAATGGAGCACAGTGTCTATGGAGATTTCAAGACCTATGTCCCTGGTCAGACCCAGGCTCCCTGTTACTTTGTCCATGTCTGTAAGAAGACAGCCTGAGAGCCCTGCCATCACAACGCACACACACACACGCACACACGCAAACATCACACTGCTCTAAAAATAATGAAGGTTTTGGACCTTTTTTTGGTACCAACGTGCTCATAACGTCCACCAGATTTAGGAAACATTGTATTTAAAGACAGACCCGGCCTTTAAAGACAGTGTAGTGTCACTGCTTTTAATGACCTGAAAATGTGTCTTATCATGCAGTTTATTGTTTGAGCCACCAACGCTTTTAATACCAAAGCAAACACCAAACCAGGAACAATTGGTTGACATTGATCTCAGTGTCATATACCCCTAAAATTATCCAAAACAAATAGTAATGGTGTGCAATGTGTCAATTCTTGTAAAAAAAAAATCCAGATCTGTGCCTTTTGCTGTGTGTTGCTTTGGGGAGTTCAGACCTCTGGCATCCACGATGAACACAGTCTCTAAACGGTGCAGTAAAAGTGATATTCCTCCTGATGAAATGTTTGCTTTCCGTAACCAATGATGTACAAAGTGCAAAGACACATTGTGTTCTTAGACGTGTGTTTGTCTAAAACGCAGATAAAGCATTTGTGTTGAATAGTAGCCTTTTATTGCTGATGCATTTTCAAGCTGGAGAGGTTAAAGGAGCTGTTGATGTTAAGTCTGCAAATTCTTTATCAACGGCTCTCACGACATTTGCACAGTCAATTCATAACAATACAATATATCAGTCGAACCAAATCCTTCACCACTAAGTGTCCTTTAACACGATGGTTAATGTGTTTTTAAGTGTGCTGGCCTTTTCCAACTAGAAACCAAAATGTATCTCTTTGTGAATTGTAAATTCTTTGTACTAAAATCAAAATCAATAATTTAACATAACATAACAGCACACACTGTCAGTAAATCTCATAAGTGTGGAATTGTTGGTTCAGTTTTTACCTTAGAGACACAGCAGGGAACCAAAGGTAATGTTGATTTTCTTTTATTCTATTCTTTTATTCTATTCTATTCTATATAACATAAAGTGGCAGATATGCTGTTAAGATATTACTGCTTTAAACAAGAGTGAGTCATTAGTTATGAGGTTTAAAATCTGGGCCTTCTTTTGTGGTGGTGTAGGGGGCGCTAACAGCCGTGTTAGTGTCATTGTGGGCAAAGTGTCAATACACTGTATAATTACTCTTAAGAAAACCTGAACTATCCCTTTAACTCTTCACTTAAAGTCTACACGTTCACCAGCTCCTGAGTTTTGTGGCATCTGACCAGCTCTGAAGTTGGAGAGTTTTTTTTTTTTTAATTTTTCCAAAGGGAAATATTAAATTTGATTTGTCTTGTCCTAATTTTATTTTTCACTTTGTCCAATTTTGTGGCACTTACCTTTAATGGACTCGCACTTTAAGGGTCCACGTTTCAGGTGAGAGTAAACACAACATTAAAAATACAACAGATTTTTCCTGGTGGAAATGTTTTGGCTCAGAAGTTATTTATTTGTGCTGTTCAGGTGTTTGTGTGGTGATCTCAAGTTATTCTGTTTGAAGGGCAAATGACTTACGAATCATTTATTTAGCTGTTATATCAGGTTCAAATCCATTTTTGCTTTGATACTGTAGTTTAATTTTTGGGGGAGACAGTGGCTGAATATTTAAATGTGTTTTTTTTTTCTTTTAATGTTTACAGATACCTTTTTCCAAACAGTCTTACTATGTTGACAATTATTGCAAGAAAAAAAAAAAGATTTTATAAAGTTTATTGCTTGTATGATTACTGGGATTGTTTTGCATGACATTAAAATATTGAAATGGGTAGCCTTGTCATGGTGTGTTTTTGTTACAGAGAAAAAAAAAAGGAATGTATTCACATTTCTTAGGAAAACGTGACACCGGATACAGCAACCGGACTGGCACAAGGTCGTGTTTTCTGCTGCTGCTCCCCATCTACTTCTCTGTTTGATGTGTTCTTAATTCAGAGATGAGCACTTCCAGTGGTTATTTGAGTTACTGATGTGATGCCTTTCTGTAATTCCAGACCACTCTGACCTCTGGCATCAACTGGCAACTGACACTCACTGGATAATTTCTCCTTTTCTCTTTTCTGGCCATTCTCTGATATTCAAATTCTCTGATATTTTTCTCTGATAAATTTCTATTAGTTTAGCGAATCCTGAAGTAGTCAGAGCTGAGACTGTCTGGCACCAACAACCATTCCACGTTGTATGTCCCTTAAATTCAAGTCCTTCTCAATTCTGGTACTGGGTTCAAACATCGGCACATCATCTTGCCCATGTTTAGATGCTTAACTGCACTGAACAGTTTCTGTGTGATTGACTGATGGGGAAATCAGAAGCGTTAAGAGCAATTGAACGGGTGTACCTAATAAAATGGCTGTTGAGTGTATGCCACAGGACAAACCAGAGGATCACTTTTAGAGACAGACACGGTACTGTGCATAAGTCTTAGGCCACCACCAGCTTTTGTTGTTTTTATGTCAGTTTTGTGATCGTTGGCGTTTAGATTGAAAAGACGTGACTAAAAGTCAGTCTTCTACTATATGATCAACCTGTCAGTGAGTTGAACTTGTACAACATGTGTATGTGATGCTCCAACATGTCTGCAGTAAACCAGGTATAATAGACCTTTTTCACTGCAGCTATTTGTTGCCATGAAATAGTAGGAGAAACACAGGTTTGACCAATAACATTAGGGTTCCATTCCAGGTTTTAAAGAGCCATGGTTGTGTTATTGTTTATGTGTAAATGTAGGTCACACTAAATATTTGATATTATACAAGCATTTTTGTTGTTTGTTTTTTCTGAAAAAGATGTTATTTTCAAACTGCATATGTGTTTCTCCATATTTTCAGGATGTGTTCCAATAAAGTGATCGAGAAATAACTGTACAATGTGGTCATTATCGCATTACTACAACAACAAATCTAATGGTGGCCTAAGACTTATGCACGGTACTGTACAATTGTAGTTCTTTTTGAGTGCAGACTACAGGTCTGACACAAGAGGGCGATATTACATGACAAATACTCAGAGGCCTTAGTTGAAGACTCCTTCAGTGAACTGCCGATTATCTCTCTCTGCATAATGACACTAATGTGCTGTAAATGAAACGCAAAAATGATTTGCACGCAGTAATTCTTAAGCTTAAAACATTGAAATTAAAGTCTTTCAAGTCGTTTAATTTCTAATGAGATTAGTCGGGGCTCTCGGTCATGCTAAGCAAACAACCGGGAATCTAGGCCTTGAACGTGAGATTTAGTTGTGCTTTAAATACAACATATACAAGTTTTAATGTCCAATCTGGGCACTGACGCATTTACAGTAACAGTAGAAAGTCCATGCAGCTCTTTCACTGTTAGACGCTCTGTCAGTGAGCGACATTTCCTGCTCCGTCTCTCTGACCTGTGGACAGAGAGGAGAGTCTGCATCTCATCTCATCAGCTCATCGTCTCATCGCGTGTCTCCGAGGCACACTATCAGACTCTGTGGTCGACGGCCATGAAGAGGGGCTAATACGCAAACCAGATGTGCGAAGTGTTTGCCAGATGTGGCTGCTCGACTTTTGCTTTGCTCTACTTCGGGGAGTCAAAGTGGTCAACCGTGACCGGCCTCACTGGGAAGGATCGCTTTCACAGCACGCCATTGGCCAAATCAAACAAAAACAGGGGGAGCTCGCAGAGACACACTGGCTGGAGAGAGAGGAGACGAGAAATTATAACGAATCTAATGATTACACTCAAGTGTAAAGAAGAGGAAAAAAGAAGTGGGATTAACTGCTTATGTAGTGGGCCCTATTTTCAAATGCAATTTGCTTGATTTTCTGACATTCAAGTAGCTGATGAACTCCAGTCCTCAGCCTGTTTAACATGCTGTATGTACTGCCGCTCATGTTCGAGGTTGCAAACCAAACACGCTGTTCTGTGAAGGAAGTGAAGCAACAGCACACTGTTTGGAGTTAGAATCTTCTTGGATCTCGTCAAGCTCACAGATGTCTGGAGAAATTAAGACATAGTTTTGGTTAAAGGGACACAATGGGCTGTTGTTTTAGCCCAGAGCCATGACATTAAACCCAGGTAAACATGTAAAAGTAAAACGACATAAAGAGTTTGAGCTGTCATGTGATTCCTGGTAGAACGACAGTACAGCAATGCGACAAATGATTCCTTCTATGTTTGCGAGCTTAATAAGATAAACATGATTCTGCCCATGCAGACATGCAATATACGATATGACTCATCGACCATTTTATTAGGTGTTTTTATAACTGGCTTCAAGATTCAGCATGTGTGTTCTGTGAATGTGGCCAGTGGTTGTTTGATTTACTGTTGCCTTTCTGTCATTTCCCTCTGAGATCTTCCATCAGCACAGGGAATCTGCCACTGACTGGCTGTTTTCTTTTTCAGACCATTCCCCCGTAAACCTTAGAGACGGTTGTGTGACAAAATCCCAGCAAATCAGCAGTGTCTGAAACCAGCCTGTCTGGTGCCGACGATAATGGCACGTTCAAAGTCACTTCTTCCCCCCCCCCCCCCCCCATCTGATGCTGCATGTGAATTTCAGCGAGTCCTCTTGACCATGTCAAATATGCCTGAATGTGAAGAGTTACTGCCATGTGACGCATCAACTGCATCAACAAACATTTGTAAATTGACTTTGCCGAACATTTTCTCTCGTCACTTTCAACATGACATGACAAAAAATTCTGTTATTTTGATTCTACTGCGTTTTTAAGACCTAAATTTGCACATTTTCTGCCATGATTCATCTACTGAACGCTAAATTATTTGTCAGTCGATTATTTCGCATTACTTGGTTTGTATTTTGGGTTGGGTTCAGGTCAAGTTTGGTGCAATTTCACTTGGATTCAGACAGAAAAACACATATATTTTTTATACTTTGCTCCAAGAAGAGAAGGACACTGGTAGAAAATAATGATAAAGTGTGAAGGAAACGGAAAATCCAGGAGGAAATTAAATGCATGTTAAGATTTTAAACAGTTGGAATTAAGGTGTGAAACAACACAGGGGGAAGTGGAGGTGTTGAAAGAAGAAATGCTGAGGAGGAGGAGGAGGAGGAGGAGGAGGAGGAGGAGGGAGAGAAAAGTCAGTTTTGGCTGCTTCCACTGTGAGCTGCCAGGTGATGATTTTCCAGATGTGAGAGGTGGAGGAAGAAAAGGGAGGAGACGTGAGAGAATTGTATTCTTCTTTTCTCCACTTTTCCTTTTATTTGTCCATGTGAGTTTCCAAGGCTGGTGAGTGCACACAGTAAGTGGCATGGAACGCTGTAAACGGCGAGGGTCTTTCTCGCAGGAGTGACAGAAAAGAAATCAATCTTGACGCCGTCTTTATAAACTCCCTTCACTTTCCCTTCCCATATCAGTGATTATTTTCTGCCCATGGCGAATGTGCTGTGTGTGTGCGTATACTCGTTGTTGCTGCCTCTTCAGGACGTTCGCAGGCCTCAGCTGAAACACGCTCAAGGTGTTGCAGAACTGTCCTTGTGTGGCAGCAGAACCATCAGCCAATCAAATCACATGAATGCATTTGGTCCAAACTGAGTTCTTGGACAATCACGTTCTCTTCTCATCACTGGTGTTTTCTTTTCGACCAACAATGACGGACATCACTTCACAACAGCATCCCTTAACCTAAATTAAGCCACTCTATAGAATAAGTAATCATATGTCACGTAAGACATGCCAATCCGACAACTCTGGGTTTTAACAAGATTATTACCAGTGGGCATTCACTCCCAGGTCAGGGGAGTGAAAAATTGCAACCACTGTAAATGATCACTTTCTTCACCCAACCATTTTGTTTCCAGCTCGGCTGGGACCTCATACTTTACATAAATGTGACGTGGGGGTGAAACAAAAAAAAAAGGAAACAATCCTGGGTGTAACCTTTTATTTTAGTGTGAAAGAGACTTAAGAGTACTAACACGAACTTAGCTGTAGCTGGTATTCCTTATGTTGTGAGGACCTAAATCTGTTTCCACAGTCACATTATGGGGACTTGTCTTCCTTATGGGGACAAAAATCAAGTCCCCGTAATGTAAATGACTACAATTTAAGGTGAAGACACGTTTTAAAGTTAGGCTGAGGTCAGGGTCAGGGTCAGGGTTAGGGCACTAGTAATTATGGTTTAGGTTAGAGTAAATCTCCAGGAAATGAATGTAAGTCAATGCAGTGTCCTCTGAAGTCATGGAAACCAGTGTGTGTGTGTGCGTGTGTGTGTGTCAGCTGTCTCTTACCCAGCTGCCACTTCTTGAACCCTGAAGAGAAACTTGGACACAGTAAAAGAATGGATTTTTTCTGTGATACATCCAGGGCTGACCCAAGCCTTTATGGGGCCTAAGCTGAATTTGATTTTGCCCCCCCCCCCCCCCCCCCCCCCCCCCCACACACACACACACACACACACCACATACAGGAGTCGCCTGTGTGTGACTATTATGGATACAAAATAAAAGCATTAAAAAGTGCATTAATTACAGCTGTGTTATTTGGCCCAAACCATTGTCACTCCTTTTTTTCAACATTAGAGGGCAGTAAAATCACAAATGTTTTAAACTGGTCTGGCGATACTGAATGTGAACTGAAGGAAATTGAGATTGAAAACAAAATAGAGACACTGCATATGCTGCAAACTAGTAAATAATAGTAATAACTATTATTTGGGTTTTAAAACTTGGAACAGACTTGCACTAAATGTGCAATCTTTAGGTACAAAATAAAACCAAATAAGTTACAATAAACACTATTTAAATGTATAAATAAATAAATAAAAATCTAGATCTCCTTAATATGTTAAAATGAACAACATTTTAGTAGCCACTTAGTTCGCTTACGCCTCAGGTCGGCTCTGTCATGTGTAAAATGGGTTTTATTGAAAGCCCTCCTGCGTCTGATGGGCCAAGTCGAGGGTCTGCAAGCATTTATGAAGTCGTTATAATAAAAGAGTGGGTCACACTAAAAAACTCAACAGCAGCTCTGGGATTTTCCAGTCCTCCGCCTCAACCTGTGCCAAGATACTGTTTGGACAGAGAAAGCAGGGGATATTGAATGCCCCGTCTAGAGTAACACAAGGGAATAGCCTAATCCAGACTGGGCCCATTCTTTCCCACATAAATGGTGTGTGTGTGTGTGTTTGTGTGTGTGTGTGTGCATGTGTGTGTGTGTGTGTGCGTGTGTGTGTGTGTGTGTGTGTGTGCGTGTGTGTGCGTGTGTGTGTGGAGAGGGGCCAGCATGAGAATCAAGAAACAGACAACATCCTCTCGCTGCGGAGAGAGAGCCATGAAGAACAATAAAGCCTGGTGAGTAAAGGGAAGCACTCTGGCTGGATGCCCGCAACTGGACAACGCTTGGCTTGTTTTTTTGGGTTCGGAGCAAATAAATGTTCCTCTCAGTTTCACAAGCTCACACACACACACACGCACACACACAGGCATGCAGATGAACACATGCAGAAACCACTATGGTTTATGTAAGACAGGAGGACTGCATGAAGACAGAACTAATTCAAGATGTAATAAATCTGCATGGCGAGTTTGAGAGAACCCAGGGACATGTTTGGAAATGCAGTAAAATGTGCTCACGTTTCTTTTCTGATGTTTAAACAGGGACGCACCCACACTAGCCACTTTATTAGGTACACAGGACACCTGGTGCAGTGAGAGGAGCGGCAACCAGTGTGACCTTCTGCTGCTGAAGGCCTTCTGCTTCACGATTCAACACTCACATTGTACACATTGTGTCACTTTGGATAAAAGCTTCCAATGGTGGAATAAAAACCTAACTCGACTGCATTATAGCAGCAGTTGAACAACTGTTCTAATGGTTGATGAGTTGTATCCGCCAGTAAAACTACATCCTGAGCTCCACTCATGGAGGCAATTCCTCCATCTCTGAAACTCTGCTGACATTGGCATATGTTTTTATGTTTATCGTCTAACTTCCTTTATGCATCCTTATAGGTTTCTTTGGTCATTGTTGTTGGTGTTTCAGCTCTGGAAACGATATAATATTATATTATATTATATTATATTATATTATATTATATTATATTATATTATATTATATTATATTATATTATATTATATTATATTATATACTTTTATATAATTTTTTATCTTTTATATAATATATAATTATATACTAATTATTTGTAAATTATTTTTGGATATTATATCCAAAAATAAAAAGTAATGTGACTGGCCTGTCAAGTTAAACCACACCTACTTAATTCAGAATTATTGAAATTAACTAATATTTAAATAATAAATAAAGAGATGGAACTGTAACTATATAACAAATATGATTTAAGATCAAAATGTGCGAAGAACATTTGTCTAATGAAATGATGTAGGGAGCCCCCTGGTGGTCACGGGGCCCCAAGCATGCCTTTAGTTCGCTGCCCTGGTCTGTCTACAGAGTTTTGAGGCTGCAGACATGTTTACTTTGTTTACTTTCTTCTGGAATTCTGGAATTGTATTCATATGATATTGGAAAACATAACATCCTCCCTGTTTGTACCGTAAAATATGATTTGGTCAAAGTGTCGTCATGAGCTCTACACTTAACATTCAGGATAGGAAGTGGTTGAACTTTGGGAAGTTCCTGATGTCAGCAGCTGTCGGCCTGCTTCAGGGGTGATAAACATGAGCAACCGTGCTGAAAAAAAGGAAAACACGTGTTGTGTACAGAGAAGATTTCCTGCCACTGTACAAATTCCAACCTGAAAATGTCACCTCAGGACACAAAGTCACGTGTTTCCGTGTGGGACCTCAGTTCACCTGGGAGGACCACCTCATACGTGTGTGTGCGCGTGTGTGTGTCGCTCATCTGGCCAGATCGCCATTTATAGCTCAATAAACTGCAGCACTGTATGCTCATTAGCACACGCACACGCACACACTGTCCTTTCATGCACACACATTTGCACACAACTCACATGGAAAAACATTAACACACACACACACACACACACAGCCTCTTTACAACACCCGCCTTGGTTTGTTTTTCTTCAGTCCCACTCTACAATCCCTTAGTGTGTGAGATCTCTCTCTCTCTCTCTCTCTCTCTCTTATTTCTGTCTGTCTCTCTCTCTCTCTGCTTCCCTTTCATGCCCTCCTCTTGGTTTTCCTCCACGTCCATTTCAGAGAGTGTTGCCAGCTCGTCACAGGTTAGACAGGGAAAAACAGTCAGGCTCTCCAAGTTAAACAGACGCTTCTTCATCACACCATCTGAAAGACCCTGTGCTTCCTCTGGGCCGCCCACCACTCAAAGAATGTGTCTTCAGTTCTCTGAAAAGTAGCACGGACTGTACACACACACACACTCAAACGCAGACACGGGGAGAGAGTTTTAGAACACTTTGTTTGGGCTGTGCAGACGAATGGAAGTCATTGCAGAGTCCCCGAAAGGATAGATGCACAAACCTGTGTGTGTGTGTGTGCGTGTGCACGCGCATGTGTTTCTTACACACTGCTGAAACTGCTTTCATTCTCTTAAGTACAGCCACATGGCGAGCGCTCCCTGTGGCAGACACTAAGGTAGTACAGTGTAGTGCAGACACACACGTTTGCGCTCGTATCAAAGCGAGGACCCTCATAGACATGATACTTTCCCTAGCCCCTTACCCTGACCTAAACCCAATTCGAACCCTAAAACCTGGTCTTAACCCTGAAAAAGAGTTGAAAAGAAGTGAGGACAAGCCAAAATGTCCTCACGTTGTCAAAATGTCCTCACTCTGTAGGGGTTATATACGATTTTTGGTCCTCACTCTGCAGCAAGTACAAGAACACGCACACGCACACACACAAGGTTTTCCCCCTTGGCAGATCCACAGGTTTCCACATGTTGAGGAAGGATTTAGGTGAAGCTCACATCCCACACCATTAAACATTATAGACTGAGTCAACTGCTGAACTCTCCATCAAATAAAGTAAGAACAGTAATAATCTTCTTTCATTTGTATTTAATGCAAACCTTTTTGGTTCAGCCAGAACTTAATATTGCTTACCTGAGAAAATAAATAGCATAACCATCCATTTATGCAAAAAACAGTTTAAAAAAAAAACAGTCAGCTCTTGACCTCCATCCCACTCAACAAGAATTGGGACACATCACAGCAACATGTGAATGTGCGAAACATGGGGGGGGGGCTTGTAACCAGATGGGTGCCTGTTCAACTGCTGGGAGGGGTCAGGGGCTGGGTTGTCGCAGAGCAAGGCACCCAATCCCAAGCCAAGGGGTGAAAAAAGGGTTTCCGCCTCCATGGATTATGAATGTCATAATTAAGCAGCCATTTGTTTGCATTCAAGGTTCCAGTGAGCCGTTTAACAAAATAAATGGTAACAAATACACTCCACCGGGATAGAGCGGGATGCGGAGCAGCAATCTTGTTGCAGTGAGGCAACAGGGCTAACCTCGGGCACCACCGTGTGGCCTGTACTTAGGTGTTGCATTTTCACATTTCTGCCAAATAAACCTTTGCTAATATCACATACTGGACCTTTAAAATTAGTATCGATCCATGCAATGACCGTTGTCATTTTCTTGAAAATTCATAGCATTGTTTTAATTTGGATTTGATGGCATTCATTCTAAATTTAGAGAAGATGCTGTCAAACAGTCACAGAAGGGCTTTTCAAATTGTGTTTAAATGCTACAGTGCTATGTAAAATTAAAGATTAAATTAAGTCAGTGGTTGAATAAAATGCAAAGGCATCAAAAAAGAGAGTGATATCACCTCCCAAACAAACCTCAGTAATATGACCTTTGACCTATCTTGGTATAAAAGCCTCTTGTTTGTCTGGTCTTAAATTAGTTAGACTGGAAACCAGCATTCTTGACTAAACCACAAGAGCACAGGAAACAAAGAGAACAGCTAATAAGACTTGGAGCTCTTGTGCCAGTTCGACTCTGGTGTTGTTGGTTATTTGAGGCTGAACGAAACGGTAATGACTCAGAGGGTGATCTGAGTCATAGCTTTAATATGGTGAATCTTGTCAGACTCATACATGGGACTGAATCTTTCTGCTTTCCTTTTGTTTTTCACACTAACCTACAATCCAGTGGTAAATTAGTGTGACATATTTTCTTTTTTAATTATTGTCTGTAAAAACATCCTCACAGACATTTCAGCTATAATCAAACGTGAAACAGCGGCTGAGGCTTAAGACGTGCAACTTTTGAAGAGTTTCGACTTTAGGCGTTGGTGGGTGCACTCACACACTTTTATTCACTGACAAACCTACAATGGAAATGAGCCTGTGAAAATACACAGAGCACCAGCTCCACTCCTCTGTGTTTAGTGAGTATCAGTGTTGATTTGATTATATTAGGTACAGTACGTCCTGATATTTCAACCTCTTACTATGTATTTCAGTAGTGGGGGCAGTAGTAACTTGTGGTAGTTAGCAGTATGCAGTATTTGTAAAACGTGTGGAGTCATGTCCTTAGACAATACATAATATACATCTACCAATCAGAGTAACTGAGGGAAAATTTGGAAAACAATTAAAAATAGTAGATTTTACTTGCGTATACAGCATCAAAAGGTTACATTCTCTACAGAAGAGGGTTAGGGCCATACATTTTTTGCTAAAACAAAAAATTAAATTAAATAAATGACCCTTAATTATGAGATTAAAAGTCAGAATTATGAAAAAAAAGTCAGACTTCGGACTTTAATGTAAGCCTTTCTAGTAATGCCCAACACATCCCAACATGACCTAGGACAACTGAAGCAGAACAAAGACAGACAGTTGAAAAAAAATGAATTTCACTTTTTGTCTGTAACTTTCCATCTCAATAAAGTCATTGTTTTCTTCTGAGAAACTGCAAAATTTGTTCTTTCATATTTTGCACAGCATTTGTTGTTGCCATGAAGCCAAATTTCTCTTGGTGTTTGTGCATACACAGTGTGTGTGCAGATTAGGATGCTTTTTGGAAAATGGTGGCATATAAGTGGCGCTTCCTCTCTTTATTAGGAGCTACTGTATACAGTACACGAAGAGTTTGCATGAGGTGGATCCGCCCTTCAAAACATACACCGAGCTTGGCTCCGTGCTGGAGACAGCAGCGTGCCGAGAGACCAGGAGAGTGGCATTAATCAGCCACAGATGACCTGACTTAGCTCATGTAGTACATGCAGCCAAGGAGGGACGAGGGGGGAAAAAAGGACTGACATTTTTAAAGTCAGGGATGGAAAAGTCTGGTAAAAGCAGGACAGTACTTAAAGGGGCTGTGTAATATTAATGGATTCATCCATTCACGCCATGGTGACATTTTGCACACGGAAGTTCAGAGGGTGTCGCATGCTCCGATACCAGTCCGACTTATCAGCTGTTTTCCTCTAAATGAAAACACATTTTACAAAACTGACACCTAATACTCTGTTGAAGAAGACCTGAAACTTGTATTTGAGAACATTGTCTCCTGAGGAAAATGTTTACTGATGTTATAAATCAAGAAAGAAGTAGGTTTATTTTCACATTGACCTTCACCCAAACCGAGAGAAAGTGGCCCCCTGGTAGATATTCATAATATTCTCAGTTCCTGACTGATGTCACAGATGAGACCAGGACATTCTGTATGGCCCTTTGATCATAATCAACTTAAAATGGCCTCAGTGTGTTTAAAGTAGTGTCCGGTTGGATTTTACCCAAAAATCTAAGCGTTGTGCCTCAGGCTAAACATCAGTGTCTGACTCTGAACCACCATTTTTAAAGCACTGAGCAGTGCATAGCACTTTGGATTTCATGATGTCAGACTAACCACAGTGGCACAGATTCTTCACACGTCTTGTTCGGGGAAACACTACAAGTATGACCCCCGACAAGTCATCGTTCACGACACTGCACAAGTTCGTTGGGAAGGCGGGGCGAGGAGCTGTCAGTCCTGGTTACCGAAGCGTTGTAGGTGATGCTCGTGGTCTTGTGAAAAGAAAAAACAGGGGAAAAAAAGATTATGGGCCCGTTCCTGGGTGTCACTCTTCCTCTTTGCCATGTTTAAGTCTGTATGCTACACCACGTCTGAGCACTCTGTAATTCTATTGGTCAACGTCCAGGAGCGCGTCGAAGAAGGTGTCAGACTAGACAGGAAAGTAGAAAAATATTCTAACGTTCAAGACTTGTCATCGGGGCGTCACGGAGTGTCCCAGACGCCAACTCTCTGTTCTTCACTTAAGTTACACTACACCTGTTCATCTGTTCATCGTTCCAAATGTTCATAACCGGGTCTCACACTGGAAATGTGTCGGCCGCGACCAAATCGCTTGAGAATCCGCCTAAATTCACGTAGTCTGATTCCAGTGTTACTTACCTCATCAGCGTGGATCTTGTCTGATGAGTAAACTGTCCCAGTCTCACCTGCTGGAGCCCAAGATTCTCACGAGGAACAACTGTTGGAACTCACCTATATGCCCTTTAAAGTTGACAGTCTCACATGGAGGATTATCAGATTTTCCTCTATCACCAGCCGTCGTGTTTCTGTGCGCGTTTTCAGTCAAATCAAAGAGACCGCGATGCCGCGCGGGGACGGACACGACTTGAGGAAATAGGACAGTGGGTCATGCAGGGGTTGTACAGTCGGTGTGGGGGAGGGGCAGGGAAAAACAACAACAACAACAACAGCAACACAGATGTGGCAGGACAGATATAGACCAAGGTTAAAGGAGGACATGTTGTGGATGCTCTCAGGCCTTCCTCTCTGCCCCGCTCCAATATTTAACCTCGTTCTCCTTCGCAAGACTGTCATGATGAGTGATGCAGGACCTCGGGTGGAAACTCGCCAAAGACAGCAGTCCACAGACAGGGTGTGGCCTAGTCCAACTCGCAAACCACCCACCTGGATTCTTTACTGTTCACTTTGCCTTTCAGTGTCAGATCTGCCCTCTTAAAACTTTCAAACTGTTTAAATAAAGACGCCTATCTATCTATCTTTAAAAGGAGGTGAATAATTCTGGCTATATAAGCAGTAAAAGATGGAGGTGAGGCGGCAGGAGGAGGAGGAGGAGGAGGAGGAGGGACCTCTAAGGCTTTGGAGCCAATTTGAGGACCTTGTGATGCAAAACAAGTCCTCAGCAACAGACAGTTCCCATGGCAACGAAGAGCTGCCAAAGTTCCTTGTTGACAAATGACAGCTCTCCCCTCTCCTCAGTGCTTGCCCAGTGATGTCTGTTTGTGTGTGTATACTTGTATTTGTTACCTCTTTAGGGCATTTTCTGGTATAATCACCAACCTTGTCAGGACCAGTAGTCCTCATGGAGACCAAAACCTGGTCCTAATGAAGCAGAACCAGGTGCTGGTTAAGTTTAGGGAATCAGGCATTAAGTGCTTTGTGGTTACGGTTAGAGATAACACTTTGTTTAGGGTGTCCAAATAAATGGAAGTCACTGCAGTGTCCTAAGAAGAATAGCTGCACAAACCAGTGTGTGTGTGTGTGTGCATGTGCGTGTGTGTGTGTGTGTGCCCTGTACACATGTTTGCATACAGAAAGCAATGTTCTTTCTTTTCCCTGTGTCCCTCCCAAAGATCGGGGCTTGCCAACACAAACGTATGAACACACACCCTCCTTCTTTCTGTGGTGAGGACACGGACATAATTAATGGGGACACATGGACAGAACGCTCAACCCTGACCTGAACCTAATTACAAGCCTGACCCTAAAACCAAGACCTATCCCTTTAAAAATGTGACGACCAGCCAAAATGACCTCAATCCCCAAGTGCACGCACGAACAATGTCCTAGTGGCTTCTGATTCCTTTTTTTTTGCCAAATAAATTATTTTACATCTCATCATTTCTTTGTGATTGTGCCGCTGTGTACAAGCTATATTCACATTCATATCAAGATTTTAGAGTCACGTAATTCATATGAAGACATTCTGATTCAAATGAAAAAGTTGCATGACGTAAAGGTTTCATAGCTAGTGTGTGGATGGAAAAAACAGCTAACAATGATGGCTAAAGGTTATAGCTACAATTCAATTGCTAATCAGTTAATAAAGTAATCGTCAACTATTCTGATAATCGATTAATCAGTTTGAGTGTTTTTCCTTAAAAAATGAAAACAAGCTTTCTGATCGTTCAGCTTCTTAAATGTGAATATTTTCTGGTTTCCTTGCTCCATGTAACAAAGAAATCATTGCGGTGGTTTCACTTCGGTTTGGTAAACAGAAAGAAATTTGTAATTTGTAAGAATAGAAATGTCAAGAAAGAGTGTTTGAAAAATCTCAAATGATAGGGTTTATGTGAGGGTGAGCATTTGAATGAGCTGGCTAAAATGATCGGATAAACACTGAAGATCGCTTGTGGTGATGACTGTATTACTGGAACATTATATATATAAAAATATATATATATATATATATATTTATATATATACATAGTGACAATCTGTCACTGCCGTATAAAATTTTAGTAGTGTTGAATAAAATTGAATTCTGAAAAACAGGCTTCTGCGGTGACAGCTGACAGAAAAAGGTCACACACGTCTGCTGAACTTTGAATTGTCATCTCAGGTTGTGGTATTATTAGTGTTATTAGTGTTTTATTTAAGCTTTTTGTTTGTTTTTTTTTTTCTCCCATCGGTGTATCTGTTAAAGGTCAGTGCGCCGGTAAGAGTAATGGCATGACAGTTATGGTGAGGAATGTGAATTGCAGGTGGAGAAACACTGGGGGGGGGGGGGGGGGGGGGGGGGGGGGGGGGGGGGAATATCCCCGGGCAGGCTGAGCGGCAAAGACGCACGCCTGCGGCAGAGGTGTCGCGAGGAGATGATCTTCCATCCTCACCTCACAACGGAGCTGTCAAGATGTTCGGGCCTGTGATTTAACCTCCCGGCTGCTCCACATTGTTCCATCCTCCCACACACACGTACTGTATATGTGTATGTGTGCGGGCGACAGTTTGCTTGCAGCAAGTGATCCAAAGCAGTATTTTAAATAATCCTGTAATTAGGGGACACATGCTGGGGACTTTTAACTGGAAAACAAAACAAAAAAAACATTTTCTGTATATCAAGGCCGAGTAATGCCACTGGCTATTCTCTAGGTTGTATGATGGATCAGGAGAGTCTGATTTATGTTCCAACAGAAGTGAATATTGCAGGGACAATAGGTGTGACAGGGAGGGCAGATGTGTGTGTGTGTGTGTGCGTGTGTGCGCGCGTGGCACTGACTGCTCCGAGAGCGTAATGTCGAGAAGATTAACAAGAATGGAGCGGCGGAGTGACACCTGAGAGACATTCGTTGGGCGCAATAAGCCGCAGCGCCGCACACTCCGCTGAGCAGCAGACAATAAAGAGGGATTCACACATGCACACGAGCGCACACACAGGCGCCTCCATCGCTGTAATGAGAAAGAATGAAAGGAGGAAGCAATCATATTTCTCTTCTTCTTTTTTTTTTTTTTGGTTTTTTTTTCAACATTTCTTTACTTGATCTTAACACTTGTCACAGAACATCACATAAATTTACCGGAGCCGATTTGCTCCTTTGTTGTTTTTAATGACAGACGATGCCGTTTTACACACAATCCTGTCTCAGAAACACATATTGCTTCGTAAGATCCTTCCTTTTCAGATAATTACAGGTTTTGAAGAATTATAAAATATTAAAGAGGCTGTTACTTAGACTTGCTTTGTTGTACGTGTGTCGGCACTGTCAGTGCTGTACGTACATAAGAAACACTACAGGACAGAGACCATTGAAATGAACCGTGGCTTAATGTATGTCACAATAAAAGTCCAAAACATCATAAATACAAAAAAGATCTTCCCATTCTAACAACTTTGGCTTGTCATGCGAGGACTCCAACCTTGTGATAAAAACACGAGACACACCCTCAGACATAGCAAAACAGCTCATGTAAGCAGAATAGATTGGTACATTTTAAGAGATTTTTTTTTATTATTATTATTTTAAGCACAAACCGTGTCTGTCTGTCTCAAAGGTGTGTTGTCTCACTGGGTTCTTTTATCCACTTTCATTAAAAATGACACAGAGCATACAAACCAATTTAGCCAACAAACCAATCCCAAACATGAAAACAATGCACTACAATGAAATACTGAAACATTATTATTAAGTATTAAAATCATTTTTCAAATCCTGGTAGTCATCAATAATTAAAGTTGTAGGGGGAAAAATATTAAAGAAAATGGATGGAGTTATGCCAGCCAGCCTATTGGTCATGTTTATCATGTTGATGTATTGTAAGGGCTATGGACAATGTATTACATTTTTCTTTTTGTTTTCAGAACATGTTAATCTTCAGTGGCTGTGTGAAGAGGATTTCAACAAATAAGAAAAAAAGGGACCCGCTGTGGTCTACATTTAAAACTCTTTAAGACAAACGCCAAAAACTTCAACAAAAGCATTAATCTAGAAGAAAATGTTGTAAATTCGGTGTCACTTGTTCTTCTCAGCCGCTGAAACACCAACATTTTGTTTCTATTGAAGTGTTAACTATCTTAAAAAAACAAAAAACAGACAGCATCCCGACAAACTACCCATCATGTCATCATGTCACGTTCTGACAGCCATAAAAAGCCTCCAGTCTGAAACTAACAGCTGACAGTATAAGCAAACAACCTAACAAACCTCCTGTTCCAAACAAGACATTTAGGGACAGAGAAATCTTACATACAGAACCTTTAAATCTTTAAATTTACATATTGTGTTTGATTTTTTTTCAGTTTTGAATTGTTTTTTTTTGGTAAACACTCATGAGACCATCAAAATAACCAACCACATTTAGAATTTGACTGCTTTAATCAACACATATTAATGAGGTTTTAAAAAATAACATACTATACCTTTTCAAGGCTTTGACACCAGTCCTCAAAGGTTGGCTTTACATTTGTGCGTTGTCAAAACAGGCAGTGCTGCAAAGCATGCATTTTGTACTAAAAAATAAACAGAACACACTCTGGGTGAGGGAAAATCTTAGTTGGATTTAAAGATTTTCATCCTTGCCAATTTAAGTCAAACAAAGTCATTTGGAACACCAGATAGCTACTTAGTAACAATGAGAACAAATGCAATAACACTAAAAACACATGTATCTATAAAAACACCAAGGCACTTGAGATTGTGATTGAACTTTCCAACGTTCACAACTGTTGTCTTGAAAAATAATCTGAAGAGCCCACATTGTGCCGCTGTGGCAGCACATAGCAGCTCGCTATTGCCTGAGACAGCGTCAAAAACCAACAGGTACACATACTCATGTGCAACATATACATACATACATATATATATATTGTTTTTTAAACTCAAGTTTTAAAATGCTACATCATACCTTTTACACACAGAAACACGCACTCTATCATATCCCTTCTTTCTATAGGCTTTTTTAGGGTCCTGACAGGAGACCTTTGCACCAAAATAAAACCCCTTTCCAGAGTTTTATGCTGTGTTTCCATTATGAGTTCAGTTTGGTACAGTACAGCTTGGAAGGGTAAAGCCCTGGGTCATGCTCGAATTTGAATGAGAACAGTACCTTTACTTCTTTACTTGGTAGGTGGGGTGTGGGCTGTGCCCGATGGCCGCATAGTGGGACGTCGTACCGGTGCAAAGACAATTGGCGACAAAAATCGAATATGACACAACAGACAACGATGGAGGACATCCAGCAGCTTTTTTTTCCCTGCCCGGTTTGTGGCTGTTTGTCTCAACAGGACATCAAGCTTTGTATGAGAACAAACTTCCATGGAATATTTACACCGATTGCAAGGGAGTGACATTTTTCTGTTGCCTAATCAGCTGACTGTAGTGGGTGGAACTACCCTGACTGTACCATACTATTTTGCTCTGGTACCCCAAAGGAAGGGTGCCAAAGAATGGAACGGTTGGGGACGGTGATTCTGGTACTACTCCAGATGGATAGGCGAAAAAATACATACCGTACCGTACCAAACGTGGCTTTATTGTCGTGCTGTGGGGCTTGAAAATGGTCTTGGAGACAGTGCAATAGCAAGCTTCACTTCTCTTCTGGGATGTCAGTATCCCACCATATGTATGTGATCGTAGCCTTGTAAGTGCTTGAGAAATGTTCCCTATGCCAAGACAGTGCAATAATGTTCTGTTTTCCATCTGACCACATAACACTCACAACAGAGTTGAATAGACTTTGTGCAGAGACTATGAGACAATCAAAATAAACTTGACTTGGCATTATAATTATAACCTTCATCTGAATAATTTTCAACTGACAGTTGACGTCATCACTGCATCTTCATTTTAACAAATGTAGAGGATAAGTACTTTCTAAGACTGTACAGTTATTGTCTATGAGCCCTGCGGTGCCAGAAGCTAAACTTGTAGAGCTCTCTTTCTGAGACCCACTGACATGGTCTCTCCGCCACTTCCTCGTCCTCCTCCTCTTCATCCTGCTCTCCTTCTTCTTCCTCCTCTACTCTATCTGTCATGCAGGTGTCCTCCTCTGTCCTTGTGTGTGCATGACCCAGTGAGGTCCTAGTCCTTTTCTGACTTGAATTATCCTTATTAACATCAGCAGAAGGCCCCGCCTGCGTTTTTATCTCATCTTCTTCCTCCTCCTCAACCTCCTCTCGTTCATCATCTTCTTCTTCTTCTTCATTTTCCTCCTCCTCTTCAATATCTTCATCGTCATCATCATGCTCCTCCACAGCTACTGTCAAGCCTAACTTACTGTGGCTAGCGAGCTGAAAGAAAGAGGAGGAGGAGTGTGCAGTGGATGGGCAGGTAGAGAGAGCTGCGTCATACATGGAGAAAGGGAGGTGGAGGTAGTGTCCTGCAGTGGCTGCCGCGGCGTAGATGCAACAGCATGACTGGGCACAGTCAGGGCTAAGATCACCATGTCCTCCACGAACCATTCGCAAGCGCTTACGGAACGGCGGTCCAGCTTGGGGTGCTAAGCAAATCCGGGTGGGTACTGCTCCATGGAGTGCCTGGTGAGCGGGGTTAGTGCTGGGTGGAAGGACAAAAGGGGCAGTGGCGAACGCTGGGTTCGGTGGGAAGCACCAGTCAGTGCTCTGAAGCAGAATCTCAGCACGCAAACGCCGGAGGAGGTTGTTAACAAGGACGGAACGTCGCAGGAAGGCCTCGGGGTCATCGATGAATCTCATCTTCTCCAGAGAGAGACGCAGCACGTGCCCGCGCTCCTCCAAAACCGGTGCAACCTGAGGAACAGTACCCCATTAGAATAATGTAATGTAATCAGGTGGTTCAAAAAGTCTGTGATGCTGTATCAAAATGACATTACACCAACCTCAGTTATTTAATATGAAGATATGTATAAGATATATGTGAGACAACGACCAGATTAGAGCTCCGCATAATAACTGCAAATACCTGTTAATAGACAAGCTAAATACTAAAAATAGACTGACATTTTTAAAACAACGATGCAGTATGTAAACTTTGTGCTATTTTGTCTAAATACTATTGCATTTTATTGCCATGAAAATGTGGAATGGTCTCACAGTGGAAGAAAAATGTAATGTAGTGATTTTAGAGACATCAGCAGTCATTTCACCATCTTATATTTACAGTAATTCTTTTTTAAGTTCAAACACTGTAATAGGAATTATAGAGCTCGCCCTTAAAAGTGCACAAGCTGTCAGGATTTCTGTAAAGAAGGGCATGGCTTTACAGGATTTCTGTAAAGCCATGCCCTTGAAATGGTACCCACACCTACCATTTATATATAGTTCACTGAAACTACTGTATATATATATATATATATATATATATATATGGAAAAAAAAATAGAAGAGTGCTGGAGTTTGGGGACACAGGTAAGCCATGTGAAGGAAATACAAAGAGGTGATGTAACATTATGGACGTCAGCTGCAGTAAATCACCAAAGAATTAGTAGTAGGAGACAAAATATCTTTGGTATTGGAAAATCACAAATCTATCTCCCTATACATAAATTCTTAAATTTGAGGCCTTAAAAACAAAAATTTGACATCCAGACATTTTGAAACATAACCTTTCTTGTAGTAATAGGGTCTATAATATGGAATACGTACAGCCTGGCAGTATGTCCTGAAACTGAAGGAAGCTTCGTCATCTTCATCAACAAACTTCCTCTTGAAGTATGCAATTCTTGACACTGAAACATGATTGGGAAGCCGTCTACAGGGCGGTTCTGCAGAGAGAGAGGAAACACTAACATTAACAGACTGAACCATTTAATATTTCCATGGCTTGAGCACAAAATCAAACATTACTGTCTGTTTATATGATTTACCTAAACAAAAACGGCACACACATTGAGGCCTTTATGCAACAGCCCAATGAATTTGCCTCGACTTTCATGGGATATTTACACCAATTGCAAGGGAGTGACATTTTTCTGTCACCCAATCAGGTGACTGGAACAGTTGTGGCTGGAATGAACCATTCCACCTGATGGAAACGCTGCTTATGTGACCATTTCATTTTTAGTCTGATTTTAGCTTAGCATCTGATTGGGTAAATCTTAAGTAAATGATTGAATAAATATCTGTGTTTTCTGTGTGCACCTTGTGTAAATGTCTCATCAGAGCTGGATGGCGGGACAGGGTTTGACAGGCAGGTCTTACTGCATCGCTCTGATTCCCAGACGGGCTGATAGGCGGAGAGTGGTGGGTCTCCTTCTGGGTCCAGGAAAGGATTCATGGACAAAACGAGGGTCATCTCTCTCTCTGACTTCTGTCTGGACAAAAAGACATCAAACAAAAAAGCATTCAAATCACCACTCATAAAAATACTGACGATTAACTTTGGTTAATTCAGCACTTTACTTAAAAAAAACATATTTATAAACTATTCATGGACATTAACAGGCTATCCCCATAAACCTCACAAACAGTTTTACATGAGCCTTTCCTAATGATGCAGTAAATGTTGACAAGATGTTTATCTATGATGCTGGCAAATACGTTGGTGTTTTGTGTGGAGGAGTAACCAGCTTCTGTGCAGACAGCGTGACAAATCTCAACGACAATAATGGTGAGCACTAAAAATTGGCAGATGGCTCGCAACTCTGTGATATGTGACAAGTGCGACACAGATGGAGTGATGACACCCGCCCACACCATGAAATCCCTATTGATTAGGTAGTAGGAGAGTTAGTGAGCTGTGTGACACACACTTTGTTTGCTGAGATGGATCCCACACAAGGAAATGCACTGCAAGGTCAACAACATGGTATTCTGGTGAAGCAGAGAAGATGTAATGCCGTGAGTGTGGGAATCTCTAGGGGCCTCATGATTTTGACTTCACTATGATTCCAAGACCTGTGATTCAGTGATAAAAGAGTTATCAATGCATGAAAAGTTTGTTTGGCCAACATGAACAGAAATCGTGTAACATTATTATTATAATACACATTTCATAGGAATCTGATTCTGTCTATCAGTATTATCAGACCTGACTGAGGGAGCGCTTCGGTGTATGCATCTGTACCACAGGGGAGGGTGGGGGCAAGAACCGTTAGTCCCATTAGTTGGATGTAGGTAATTTGGTGTAAAACAAATGACCGGGCAACATTAGATCTAAACACTTCATCAGCTTCTCAGCTCGCTGCAATTACTTATTTGTCATATCACCTCATGCTTTAAATTAAAGGTTCGGTGTAACGTTTAAGAGAATATGCTGGCAAAAAAATGAATACCCTACCCAAAGTATGCCACCATTTTGTGCACCCATGTATCTACAGCAGCGAAAAACATGTGTTTCACGTTTTGAAGCGGTATCTTACTACATAAAATGAAAAAAAAGAACATCCTTTCAGTGGACCTTTAAAGATTAGAAGATACATAAGCTCACATATGATTTGGCAGGTCGAAGTATTAACTTGCCAACTGAGCCTTTATTCAACATGAAAACAGAGCCCTTCTTTGGGGACACTGGGGAGCCTATGAGCCAAAGTCTGTTTGAGACTCTCTAAATCCTCAGTGAGAGGCCGTATCGTCCTTTTGATCACAGTGAGGGGCTGTCATTCGGGTTCTTGTTGTTTCCTCCTCTCCATGAAGAATGCAAAGCCAGCTGTTGAGTGGCTGGACCCCATTGTCAGCACCTATTCTCCTCAAAGAGTCTCCTACTTCTCCTCTGCTCTACCTTCCTGAAGTAACAAAAGTCATCACCCACACCCCATCTTGACAGACTAAACTGTGGTGTCACGTTCTCAGCCTTACCCTTGTTGGCTGGCTGATTGTAATGTCCAGGTCAATAGACTCTTTTCTTTGCTTGGACCAACGCTTATATCAGTGTGCTCTGCTTGGCTAGTGTTTACTTCGTGTTTAACAGGCTACTAAGACACGCCTACAAAGTGAGAAACACACCACATTATCTACCAGCCCAAAAGAATAATGAACTGTTTTTATTTTGTACTCATAGGATTTGGAATTCATGTTTGAAGATAGCCTACTTCAACAATACAGTACAAACATATATTAACTCCTCAACAGTTATTGTAGTTCAATTATCATGGCTAATTAAAAGAAACAAAACAGTTTCCACCAGCTTAAATTGAAAATTATATGCAAATTATCAGGTAATACACCACTGCCAAATTTGCATACTTTTTCAAAGCAATACTTAGGGTTCATGTATTAACATGTGAGCTCTGCTCTCCGGTGCTCTGAGGACGTGTAAACATGAACACGGCTCCACAGTGATGGTATTAGCAGTGTTATGTAATTCTATAATGTGTTAAATTTATTGGTATAACTTTAGAAGGAGTTTGCTGCACAGCCCTGGTTTACATCCATGGTTCTACTTTGAATGTGGAAACTGCAGAACTGACTGCTGTCGTTCTAAGAACAATGTGCGTCAGCCTGTGATAGTTGCACACAGTCTGGGTATCGGTGAACAGGCTATTGTCTACAATTG
Organism: Brachirus orientalis; assembly: GCA_016785285.1. Taxonomy (NCBI): domain Eukaryota; kingdom Metazoa; phylum Chordata; class Actinopteri; order Pleuronectiformes; family Soleidae; genus Brachirus; species Brachirus orientalis. The sequence continues at coordinate 4,865,539 of JAFBJR010000050.1, read as the reverse complement.
CCTCAGGACAGCAGAGTGATTTAGGAGCGACTGAGACTAAAGCTTGCGGAAGGTGAAGATTTCTTCAACATTTCATCAAAAAATTCAGTATATGGCTGAAGTAGAGGGATAATCCAGCTGGTAGCCAGGTCTACCTCTCACTGTCTAATGGAGCTTGTAACTCGACGATTCCAGTTCATAATCCGCTGTGTTGCATGATGGATTATTCATATTTTATAGCATGCTGTGCTGTCAGAGTCGAACCGTATTTGTCTTGAAGGCTCCCCCACCAAGGACCACCGACCAGGGCCAATTATGTCACTGTTATTGAACGTTAGTGCCATGGCTAATTAGCAGCTTTGGCCTTTCTCATTTTCCCTCCCTGAGCTGCCTTTTTACCCTTCAGCTATTTTCCTCTCCATCACCTCTCGTCTTTTGCTGCTGTCGCTACGTTCGCTCGGGCACAAAGAAACAAGCATGCCATGACTCCCTCTGCCCTCCGTAGGGACCTACATCTCGACAACACCCCCTCCCTCTTTCATCCCAGAGTCTCACCCCCCGCCCCCCCACCTCTCTCCCTGTGTTTCCCTTGCTGACATCCTTTAAACAGCGGTCACAGTTGACAGCTCTCTGAAATGGAGGGTGGATTAAAAAAAACAAAAAAACAATGGGAATACAGACAGAGCAGCTTCTCTACATGTACAGCAATATTTCTTGTTCTTCAAAGAAAAGGAGGTGGCGGGGGAGAAGGAGAGAACAAGTGTGTGTGTGTGTGTGTGTGTGTGTGAGGGTCTGTGAAGGAGGAAAGGAGAAATGGGTTGAGAAATAAAAACAGGGAATGAGGAGAGAAAAATCTCCTGGGGGTTATCATGCCTCTCTTTCTCTATTTCTGTCTGCAACTCGCAGAAATGTGAGACCGATTGAGAGCAAGTGTGAGCTGCGTGTGTGATTGTGTTATACAAGGTGTGTTTTTTTTTTTTTTTTGGGGGGGGGGGGGGGGGG